>JADBJO010007040.1:104782-120705 GCA_016801955.1 Conus betulinus
AGGGAGGGGGGGGGGGGGGGGGGGGGGGGGGGGAGAGGCAGGCAGGAAAAGAATGGGTGAGTGGAAGGAGTAGCATGAATGTTAAAAAACCACATCTTGTTGACAGCTTTCTGCCCGATTACTGGTAGCCCTGCTGGTAGCTGGGGGTAGGTCGAGGGTAGCCTGCTCCATAGCCGGGGCCCCTGGAGTAAGGGTTGGGTCCTGCAGGGCTGGGGCTGCCTGAAGGCAGCTGGCCTGGGCCTGGAGGAGAGGGGAACCCCACTGGCTTCTGATGGCAGGCCCAGGAAGGGACGGGTACCCCCCCATCTTCTGGTCTCCACCCTGCACACACACACACACACACACATACGTCCAAAGTGTGTCAAAACATGTAACATGAACCTTATTCTCACGCTAGTGCCCAACTTCCAACAATCCTACAGCAGGTGTGACCATCTCCCAACCAGGTGCCCCCCCCCCCCCCCCCCGCCAGGTGGCGGATAGAGGGATGCCCAAGACATGAGGGTTAGTTTGTGATATAAGTCAGGCTTGCCTGGTCAGATCAGCAGTCCCGGACCAAACGGCAATGTTCCAAGCAGGATGGGGGGGTGGGGAGATAACATGTGGCTCTGTCATCTCCAATGAAATACTCCATATGTCCAACGACAGGAGCATCATGCGATCAAGAGAGCTGCGCTATAAGCTCTTTAGCCCTGGGGAAGCACACCCCAGTGAACAAACTATCCCCCTCTGCTCACAAGGCAGGACTATTTAGTCTTGAGCTAAGGGAGAAGCCCCCCTACAGAAAACTTTTTCCGACCTGTCGAAGACAGAGTGTGTCAGCGACAGCGCAGGTTCTGGGGATATATCAGGACACACACGCATCAACAACTACGATCATAACAACAACAATCCAGCCTTGCTTCTCTTGAAACTTGCCGACACATGTGTCAGTTATTGTGGTTTTGTGGACATAGCTCTTTCACATTTCCCCTTGACTGGTTAATGTCATCATGAACAAACCTTCAACAAGTGATGAAAACAGAGGCACATGTGTGTTCCACGTCTTAAAAGCTAGGCCAAATAGATCAGTGGCAAAGTGAAGTGACTGCAGGCAGAAATCAAAGCAAATAAAAAAAAAACAACCACCTTGAAATAACTCTGCCAGTTCACAGTTCAAACAGATTACAGGATTATCAGGGGAGCAAGTGGGGAAAAAAAAATCCCCAAACCTAAATAATCATCGAATTGTAGCCTTTCTGCCAACCTGAAATTGTAATGATACAGACTGCAATCCTGATATCTGTTTGGTATCTTAGATGCAATTCTAAAATTCATTTTAATATGATTTTGACCAACAGTGTGAATGTATCGCTAAATCATTTGTATTAAAAAAAATTTGAATTACAGGGCTTTTTTTTACAAAGAGTAATAATTCAAACTTCTGATTTAGGTTTTATACAGCGTCTGCTCAAAAGGAGTTAGGCAGAGCTTTTGAGGTGAATTTCCATGGGTCTGCCGGGATACGATTTTTTTTTTTTTCATGTTAGGATTCCCTAAAAACCTGCTGTCTTATTTTGACACAACTACATTACTTCCAGGATCTACCCAAGTTTCCTCTTTCGGCTTATCAAAACAGTCACAGACGAGGCAAGAGGAGGCTCTCACGCTGACACTCACCACCCCTGTCAACTGACCTGCATGCCCCAGGACCCTGAGGATGGTTGCTGCTGATGTGCTGGGGGCGGCTGGGGCTGGGGCTGGGGCTGAGGTTGTCCTGGGGTGAGTGGGGGCGCTGTCCCCTGTCCATACATTCCCTGCCCTGGTGGCTGGGGCTGGGGAGGTTGTGGGTGGCCTGCAGGATACTGATGACCATAGCCTGCAGACATACCATGGAGGAGTCAACGCACATCACAGACATGTGGGCCAACTGTCCGCCTTTCAGTACATTCCATTCTCACCTCCATGCCCATGCTGATCGAATCCAGTCCTTTGTTCTCAAAATATAAAAATCAGAAATGTATGAATAAAAAACAAACTGAGAACTTTATTTGACGGCTTTATTACTGTCATTACTTTTGCTTTTCTCACTGTCAATGTCAGTTGTTGTGAGTTACCATTTTTTGATTCAAATCTACAACATTAGCCCATAAGTCGTCATTTTCTTCAAAGGGTTGCAGTCGCTTCTTCACTCTGCTTTATGCCCATTTGCACTCCCCCCCCCCCCCCCCCCCCCCCCCCCCCCCCCCCCCCCCCCCCCCAAAGCCTCCCCTATAGAGGCTGGACAGAGAGAAGAGTGGTGAGTCTTTCAACAGACTACACACAACAGAGCAGTCATATGCCGAGCTGGTCAACTTAACCAGATTAAAAACATTCACCGTCTTTCTCTTCTCTTCTGCTGACAAAACCCACACCGCCACTCAATCATAATGTAATTTTCAAGCTCAGAAATATATTATGTTAATGCCAGAAGGTATTTTCTTTTTATATTTTTACAGTGAATCATGGGACACAATGCTCAAATAAACTGCCACTTTCGATATGACCTCACTGAAATGCTACATTTCTGGTTTTCAAATTTCAATGGCCAACTGATGGCCAAATACAATTGTTTTGATTCAGTTCTGAAATGTGTCATCGGCAGAACACTGAGGAATGGAATTCAGGCGAGCTGAGTCAGATTTGTCAGACATCTGGTTGGATTTTTTGTCCTTCTGTTTGTTTACTTGTAGTGAACGCTGTTCCAGAGTTTGAGATCAGCATTCCTGAAGAGCCCTCCCCCCCACCACCCCACCCTTGAATTTTTATTCCAGAATTCTGGAACACTCCAGAACTACTTTTACCCAAGCATTTTTCAACCGTACCCTTTCTAAATTTTCCAAGTAAAATATTTCATCGCAGAAAAAACCACTGCTCTGTTTTTTTTTTTTCAAACTGGAATTTATTATCTTCCACCACTGGAACATCACAGTCAAAGACAGAATCTGGAGAGATTCACAGCAAAAGACGTAGGGTGCACAAGTCAGCATTGTTCGCCACTCATCCATGTTCACACATACACACACACATCCTCCATGTCTCACCCTGAGGTGAAGGCATGTAACCAGGGTAGTGCTGAGGTAACTGTGACTGCTGGCCGCTCTGTCCCGCAGGGTTTGCTGGCTGTGATAACTGAGATGGCGCCGGCATCCCTGTCCTGCAGTGACCGCCGGCTGCGTGTACTGTCCTGCCGTGGGGACTGGCCATCGCCGAGAACTGGGCTGACGAGGGAGGGGGCTGTCCTGCTGGGTTTGCAGGGCCAGGGTACTGTGCTGCGCTGGGCTGTGTGGACGGTGGCCCCGACTGTCCTGTGGGGTTAACAGGATGACTGAAGGAGCCCGCTCCTTGACCTGCGTAACCTCCCTGGCTTCCAGCTGCTGCCCAACACATCGCAGCACCCCATGAGTGATGGTCAGGGAAGGGGTCATATTTTCCGTCAACAATGGGATGTATGCACAGCTGCCAACCTCTGACAAGACTTGAGAGGAATGTTTTTGAAAATTGAGCGGAATTTCAGACGGTTGAGAGGAATACATACACCACTGCACCAAAAACGAAACAATGACATTCTAGACACTTCATTTTCTTTCCTTTTGTCAGGTGCTTTCGTGCAATCACTGTCCCTGCTGACACGTTGTTGCTCTTTTACATTTTTGAAGTACACTGTCACTAAGCTTCATCTTATGACTTGGCTCACTTCTGCACTTCAGAATCACCAGTGCCTGTGTAGTGTCTTGACCAGTGAGGGGGAGGGCCTGACAAGGCTGAACACTTTCACAGGCTGAACTGTTGACTGGGATCAGCAGCACTCCCATCATGACAGCAGAAAGGAATCTGAATCAGCACTTCTGTTCTAATCACTTTTTCTTCTTTTCTGCCTGAGGGTTAAATCGGTCCAGCAGGTCATTTTGACATGATGAAGGCGAAAGAAGCTAAAAACAAAAAAGAAAGTTACAAAAAAGCCCTTTGGCTATACGAATGGCAAATGTGCTAACTCTGTGATTAAACGACTTTATTTTTTTTTTTTTGTGAGCAGAATTTTCTTAAGTCAAGCAGAATAGCAGAATGACTATAAGAAATTACGCCAAAAGTGGGATGGTCAGTGTATGTCAGTCTTATCTAAGCACTAAGACTTCTCTTTCCAGATAAGACTTTCTCTCCTGTTCAATTATGTTGCTTACAGTATCTAGCCAGCTATAATTATCAGTCTCTCCCCCCCCCCCCCCTCCCCTCACCACCCATTTCTAATATTTTTGTTGTCCCTCTCTAAAACAAGCAAATTGCTTTAATGAATCTCCAAGCTTTCTCGCATAAAAATCAGACTTTTTCCCCCTCACATTTTAAGATGGGTAATATGAATGAATATAAACAAACGAAAACATGACCGGAAATTTCTTTACACTCACACGTGATGAATACACACCTTAGGAAGATGAAGGACGAAGGGGTGGACGGTATATATTGGAGAGAGAGAAAGACAGGCAGATCTTTGCATAATACAAAATAATGCATCTGAGCTACAAAATATGGCCTTTGTGAAACACTCACATACAACACAAAGGGTTAGTCCACAAGAAACACAAGACTACCAAATATTTCATGGGTGAAAGTGTTGGGGGGGAGGTTTCCTGATGTTCCACGAAGTAGGTGAAAAGACATTTGTTTGGACAGGTAAGAATATCATAGACTACTTTAGTAAGAAATATCCTTCTAGTTTGTACAGAGATCTGCATCTGCTGACTTGAGTAAAACTGTTGTTGTAACTGCCGCTTTAATTCAGCTTGATGAACTTGCTATCTTATTTTGCAACTTTTGGTAAATATATTGGCAATTTTTTTTTTTTCTGTATGTAGATAGACATTACTGTATGTCTAGTTCAACAGGCAGTAAATGTGACATGTAAGGGTCTGATGTTCACAGAACATAAGTTAATGTTTATGTTCTTCTTTGTCTGAACTATACTTTAAATCAATGTTTAAAGCAATAATCGCACCAATCATTAGTGGAAAAGTCAAGTCTGTAATAATGAAAATATCACTGACAACACTTACAACAGATCAGTGGTCATTGCTATTCAGACACATCTTCACTTGAGCAGGGGGTATCTGGATCAGTATCATTCATTCTGTAACATGTGGTGATTGGGAGTGCTTGTAACTGGGACAAAAAAAATGTTTTAAAAACTCAAACATTAGATGTTCATACAAACACACTTGAACGCTTGGTCAACTGAAACAGATGATGACACAGACTCACTTTGACAATATCTCTCTCTCTCTCTCTCGCAAGAGATCTCCATCTGGCTCTGTCTGCGGCTGCTCTGGGGGCTGTGTTGAGAGTCAGTCCTTGTTTTTCAGCTCCCTTTCTATTGTCCTGCGCCAGGTTTCCTTCGGTCGTCCCTGTTTTCTTTCACCTTGGGGAGTCCAGCGCAGGGCTGTTCTGGGGAGTGAGCTGGGTGGCATGCGACAGACATGCCCTAACCATCTCCATCGATGCGCCTGGATGGTGACCTGTATTGTGAAGACTCCTGTTCTAGTCCTCAGTTCTTCGTTTGAGATGATGTTCGGCCAGATGATCCTGAGGATATGTCGCAGACACTTGTTCTGGAACACTTCCAGCTTTTTCTCAATGGCGACGGTCGTCTTCCAGCACTCTGAGCCGTACAGGAGGATGCTGAGGACATTGCTTTTGAAGAGTCGAATCTTCGTTTGGATGCTGAGGACGGTGGATCTCCAGATGGGCCTGAGCATTGCGAAGGCTTGGTTGGCTTTGCTGATTCTGGCGTTGATCTCCTGGTTGCAGTCGCCGTCTGTAGTCATCTTGCTGCCCAGGTATACAAATTACTGAACATCATCAGTGGTTTGCCGTTAGCGGTGATGGGGTTGTTGTTTGTGGCATTTTTTCTCATGACCTGCGTCTTCCTCTCGTTGACCTTCAGCCCAATGGTGCTGGCTATCTCGCTGAGGCTTTCTGTCTTCTGCTGGGCGTCCTGATGCTTGTGTGACAGCAGTCCCAGATCGTCCGCGTAGTCAATGTCCTCCAAGACTGAGGTCAATGTCCACCGGATTCCCTGTTGCTTTCCTGGGGTGACGTTTCGCATCAACCAGTCGATGGCTAGGGAGAAGAGGATCGGTGACAGTATGCGGCCTTGTTTCACTCCGGTGTCCACCTTGAACGGTTCTGTCAATTGGTTATTGTGGATGATGCGACACTCAAGCTCTCATGCAGGGACTGGATGATGTTGACCAGTTTCTGGGGAATGCCGTAGTGTCGCAGGATCTTTCAGAGAGAAGCGCGGTGCAAACTGTCAAAGGCTTTCTCGAAATCGATGAAAACCACGTAAAGTGGGCTATTCCATTCATGGGACTGCTCGAGGATCTGGCGTAAGACGAAAATGTGATCAATACATGATCTCCCCCTCTCTAAAGCCTGCCTGCTCTTGGCGAAGTAGGGCATCTACTGCTGTCTTTATGCGCTGCAGTAAGATGCAGCTGAAGACTTTGCTGGTGAGTGATAGTAGGGTGATGCCTCTCCAACTGTTGCATTCTCCTAGATCTCCTTTCTTCGGCAATTTGATGATGGTACCAGTTCTCCAGTCAACTGGGGTTGTCTCCTGGTTCCATATGTCCTGCAGGATGCATTGGAGGATAAGCGGTGTCTCCTGTTTCTTCTGCCTTCAACATCTCGGGGCATACACCATCTTCTCCTGGAGCTTGCGGATGGCTTCCTTGACCTCATCTACTGTGATGTCTCCCATGTTGACGTCCAGGTCCTCCTCTGCCATAGGAATGTCAGCTGATGCTGGTGGATCAGGGCGGTTTAGGATCCTCTAGAAGTGCTCTCTCCACCTCTCGAGCTTGGCACGTTCTTCTGTGATCGTGTTCCGTCCTCTGCCTTAACTGGTATGTCTTGGTTCTGTCCTCTGTCTCCCCGTAGCTTCTTCGTGGTTCTATACACTGTCTTCATATCCTTCATCTCTGCTGCTGTCTCAGCTTCTTCAGCAAGCCTCTCTGCATAGAGACGTTTATCTTTCCTTGCAGACAACTTCACCTCTCTGTCTTTCTGTGCTGGGCTGCTATTCTTTCCTTTAGTCTGAGTGACTTGGCATCTAGCAATTTCTTCTTGATCTTTTTTCTCTCCTCATGGTTTTCCATGTGTTGGCAGTTATCCACTCAGACTTCACACTGTTCCTATAACCTATTGTCTCTTTTGCTGTTTCGGTTATAGCCTTGTTGAAACTGTCAATGGTCAGTGCTGTTTCATCTTGGAGGACGCTGAAAGTGATTCTTCAGGGTGACGCAGAATTCTTTCTTTGTTGTTGGATCTTTTGGCTTGGCAACATCAAAGCACAGGTTCCGACTGTCCCCAGCTTTTGCCTTCCTCAGTTTGAGGGTCAGTTTCGCTACCAGTAGTTCATGGTCGCTACCAACATCCGCGTGTCGCATCACACACGTACATCTTGTAGGGAGCGCCTCCATTTTCCGTTGATAATGATGTGGTCAATTTGGTTCTTTGTCTTTCCGTCAGGGGATGTCCATGTTAGCTTGTGGATGGTTTTGTGAGCGAAAAGAGTACCGCCAATGACAAGATCATTTTCTTCACAGAGGTCGATGACAATATACGCATGTAAAAAATTTTGAGGAAACTGTTTTCCACAATTCTTTTCAAACAAACACAGAGTTATAGTTTCTCTTTTGTACTTTGAGGGGACAGAATGAAAGACATGGAAACAGCTGGGAGTGGCTTGATGACATTAGGGTTAACTGTTCTGACTGCTACCAAACAGAAAAAAAAAGGCGTGCGTACGTGTGAGGAGGAAAGCAGCAGGAGTATGCAGCACGACAAAAAACAATGCTATACACACCAGGCGGTGCAAGCCCTGCATTAGGCTGAGAAGACGGCGGCAGTGCCACGCTGCTTGCATCAAAACTTCCAGGTTGTTGCTGCTGCAGTTGCTGTTGTTGTTGTTGTGGCTGCTGCTGCTGTTTGTGGCTGGCCGAGGACCCCATGCTGGATAGGCTGTCGGGAGTTGCTGCCCCTGGTCTTTCAGCGAAAGCTGCCGCTGATCCAGCAGTTGAGGCTGGGGCTGAAGTTTATGACAGGAATGAGAGAACAGTGGGATGTGAGAGGGTCTGCCAGTGGTACCGTTCACAGGCATTCACAATCGCTGACAGATTTTGTTATGTCAGCACGATAGAGAGCAACCAAAGTCTCTCAACAGCACAACGTGCAGTGCTTTGACATTTTAAACGTAAATATTTGTAGGCGATTTCACAAGTCAGACTCGACAGCACTTTCAATGCGCATCACTTCACTCACAAAATGAAGATGAACTAAGAAGACAAAAATCTTGTTGGTTATCGTTTACTTTTGACCTGACCTAAAATTTAAAAAAAAATCCAAACAGCCTACAACGAAACCAGTCAATTAGATGATTGTCTTTAGCAAATCTTCTTCTACCTTTTCATCCTCTCCTTACTGAACTTGCCCATTCTTTGATGAAATAAGTCATCACTATCTTAAGAGCTACACTGTCTCAGTTCCATTTAAACCACTGCTAAGTCCATAATGAACAGGTTTCTTTCTAACTTGTAAAACGTTTTCGCCATAGCATTTCATCCCAATGTGTAGCAGCATACCACTGTCAATGAAACTGCAACATGCTATGCAGAAAATGTAGCAGTTCTGGCAATAGTTTAGCTCTCAGAAGATTTCACACACAAAAAAAAAACAGGCAGACAGCAACAAACAACAACAAACAAAGCAAACAAACAAATGAAAAAAAAAAAAAAAAAAAGGAAAAGGCACATGTCCCACTCTTCCAAAAATTCTATTTGTTCATAGTGATTTGTTTCTATAATAGTTATTTTTACTTAATCTTCTTTTTATTTCCCTCTCACATTTTCTAGAAACCAGGCAAAATAATTGATCCCAGCATGCAAAACGATTTACTTCCCGTACCTCTTCTCTCTAAAATTGCTGTAGTGTACTCTTCAATGAAAATGAGCGTAATTTCTACAACGACTGTGTACATACAAATATTCTAAATCTGTGTAGACACTGGGAGGAGCAGGGGGAGGGAAGGGTGGTAGGGAAGGCGGTAGGGGTGCTTGTTTTCATCTGCCATTCCACAGCACAGGGTAGAGGGGTACCTACCTCGTGGCAACGACAGTAAAAAAAAAAATAGGTTCCTCAAACACAAATTACTTTCAAATCTAATTCATTAGCACCAATTCATGCCGTCTTGCCAGTTTTTTTTTTTGTTGTTTGATATTTCCTGGTCTGTAGTTGCCACCGTTGCAGTTAAAGAAGCAGACACAACACAACCAGATGTGACTTCACAAGCAAGAGTAACTAAAAGTTGTCGCACAGTCACAGCACATCAAGACACCACCACCATTGTAAAATTCTGAAAGTGCGATTAGCGCTCAAGAGCTTTGTCCCTAGATTTCTTTTCTTTTTTTCTGTTTAGTTTGTTTTACTAGTTGTATTTTCACCAAACCTGTGTACAAAACACAGTGAAACCATTTCGGTGAACAGGTCTGCCTTACCCCCAAACTGCAATCCCAGACAGCATCTTTTTTTTTTTTTTTTTTTTCCCCTTTACCAGACAGTTTCTATGCTACTTCTCTATTCAATTAGGTAAACGACAGTTTTTTTTTTTTTTTTTTCACACCCCTTACCCTGACAGTTTCCATGCTACTTCTCTTTTCCGTAAGGTAAACCTGTAGCACTGAACTCTGAACAGAATATGAGACGACGCCACAGATCCAAAAGTTGCACAACCTAAACAAAAAAAAAACCTGACCGGCTGCCAGAGCTCAGCAGTCAACATCTTCACCTTGCAACTAGGAGGCTGCCAGGCTGACCAGCATCAGAACCATCTGGATCCAGAGGAATGGAACCACACGGCTGAATTTCATCCAGTTCATGGATACGCTTCTCAAAGTGCTTTTCCAGTGATCTCTTTTCAGTTTCACAACCACAGCATTCTGTGCTCTTTTGTTTGTCAGTTGGCCAAGGTCGGTGCTTGAAAAAGGTTTTATAATCAACTGAAATATTGTAACTGATTCATGGGTGTTCTGAGGCTTCAACTTTGTATCCTCCATGCTTCTCAAATGTTCCTTTTTTTTTTTTTCTTCTTTTTTAAACCTTAAAACCTACATTGCACGACATCCAAACAGGACTTTTGTTCTACATAGACAACAAGATGAGAAGATAAGTCTTTTATTAAAACCAGATTTCTTATCAGAAATGATTGTGCATTCTAAACTATCAACATTTCTTTTAAAATTCTGACCTTCGCTGGAGCCGAACGCAGAGGAGGTGACTTTGTTCTGCTGCAGGCACCTGTCTTGACTGACCAGTCGCTGTGTGAAAAAGGGGATCGAACTCCTTCCCCTCACCTGGACGGGCAGCAACATGATTCCCTGGCACACCTGTGATTTGGGACATTTCACCTTTTCATTTCAGAACAGTCAATCCTCCAGTCTTTAAAAAAAAAAAAAAAAAAAAAAAAAAAAAACAACAACTAAGCAAAGAATGAAATAACATCTTACCTGTGCAACCAGCCAAAACATATTTAAAAAAAAAACATCTGTCTGTTTTAGCTTTTTAGGATCTTATCTGAACTGCACAACTACCTTGTCATGAGAGAATTGTGTGAGTGAAGTTCAGACTAAACGCAATGCTTCAAGATTCTTCTTCTTCTTCTTTTCCTTCTTAGTTAGTCTATTTCTGTTGTCCTACGGTCTATTTCTACAGTATTTTGCCAGGCACAATTCCTCACTGGCTTTGAGATCTTAACCACAGAACTACAGCACAAAAAAACACAGACACACAAAACAAATTCACCACCCTACCAGCAGACATGGTCGATTCAACGGATGAAGATGCAGAAGGATCCAGGTCTATGTGATCCAGAAGGCCATTAACTCTGTCTCGAATGGCCTGCAGTTCTCTCCTCAAGGACTGCACATTCCCCACCATGGACGGCAGCTTACCGTTCACTGCAATCAACAAAGAGTCGAGCCTGAAACTCCCATCTCCGTTTCAGTTTCAGTTTTTTCCGCTTCATCCTGGAGGCCCACAGCATGCAGACTAGTCCATATACACTACACCACACGTCCGGTAAGTTTTGAGACCACAGTGCACATGATTTAAAGCTGATAGATAAAATAAAATGAATCAATGACTAAGATGTGAGAGAATTGAAGAAGAGGGTCTCGTGGCTACGATGTAGCACATGTCTGACCTATGCATTAACCCTGTGCGCTGGTCAGACCTTGAGTACCTACCTAACATTGGGTTGTGCTATTACTATCATTGTATATGTGTGTAGTGAGTGTACACAGGTGTGTGTATGGGCCTACTGGCACAGGCCCGTGTGAGAGAGAGAGTGTGTGTGTGTGTGTGTGTGTGTGTGTGTGTGTGTGTGTGTGTGTGTGTGTGTGTGTGTGTGTGCAACTGCAAGCGCATGTGTGTATGCATGTGTGTGTACGCATGCACACGCATGTGTGCATGCTTGTATGTGTATGTGTGCACAGGCACACAAGCGGCAATCTCCAAGATAAAGGACAGAGAGGATAATAAAAACATGTCAGTCCCTCCCCCGCCCCTCTCCCAAGTCATAGAGCCCACTATAGATAAGTATGTTCTAATACTGTATGGATGGCACAAAATTTGTGTTCAGTAACGTTTGCTCCGGCCAACGTAATAGTGTAGGATGCAACCTACTACACCATCCAAGAACCAGCAATAATTGCTTGATTATGGAACCAAAGTGAGTAAGCAAAGAATTCTGTTGTTACTGTTCTGCTACACAACATGCTGAGAGACAAACATAATGTGTCGTAAAATACTATCTCCGAGTTACAAACTAATGGCAAATTGTTTTCTTCTTGCTTTTTTTTTTTTTTTTTCTCTTTTTTTTTCAAAGTGATGAAATGACTCTGATACAGTGACCTCTAAGAAGAAAGTGAAGAAAACTTACCAAACAGAGTGATTTTTTAGAATTCTGCTGCACTGGATGGCAAAAGTAAGATCAGAACTGTCGAAGATGGTGATCAGATCCCCATCTGAAATAATATCATAAACAATGAAACAACATCATGATTCACCCACACCTTATGCAGCCATACAACAGTATTTATGAAGCCCAAAGTACACATTTCAATTTGTGCATCTCCAATCACACCAGTAAGCATGTCTCTGTGAATACACTGTGTGACAACAACAGTAATGGTTTACTGCAATACTAAATCTCTATCTTACCAGCTGCCCTGCCACAGTAGTAGTTTTGAGACAGCGGTCTGGCACATCACGGGTTCGATTCCCATCAGAGCCATTTATTTTCAGGATATTTTTGCCCATGACCTGTTTCTATCCAGGGTTCAGTTTGCTATGGGCTCAAATGGAAAGACTGGGACCATATAATCAAGTGTAATCTGCTTAATGGACACATCTCTGAGAATGCTACTCAAATTTCCTGACCAACACTGCAGGTGGCTGTAACTCTAGGGTCTGGCCATAATGGTTCAGTTTGCTATGGGCTCAAATGGAAAGACTGGGGCCATATAATCAAGTGTAATCTGTTTAATAGACACATCTCTGAGAGTGCTACTCAAATTTCTTGACCAACACTGCAGGTGGCTGTAACTCTCGGGTCTGGCCATAATGGCCCTAAGGGGTGAGATGCATAGTGTCCGTTCTTCTCCTGTGCTTGTGACTCTGCAGGAGATTTTGCCTGCTGGCCTCAGCCCAACACATTCCCACTTCAGAGCAGCTCATGGATGTCTGTTTACCCTGTTAATACGGGGGGCTAATGTACACCAGACACTGCAGGTTTGGACTCCAAGTTTGCCTTCTCTTTGGCTATGTTGATTCACTGCGCCTTGTTCCGTGTCATCCTGCGCACCCTCCAGGCACAAAACTTGAGGATCCCTATTCCACCAGCCAGAGGACGCGCTCTTCTACGCTGTATAACCCCTGACACGAGGCTCCGGCCTGATCAGCACCTGGATATACCGTGAAAAGAAGCGCAGCATACAGCTTTGACATGCAGCCCCTGACCAGAAAACCCAGGATGGAACCGAACCTAACGGAATCACCTTCATCCTCATCCTCATCGATCAGCACTAAAATAAAATGTCTCAAACTCCAGGGCCCTTCATGCTTTGCTCTTGGGGTGATCTCAGTTTCAATTTTTTTTTTTCTCCAATTCTGTGCCCTTAGTGAGTTCCTGTTGAGTTCTTGTTTAAGTCATCAGTAATTGGTAAGTTCACAGAGTGTGTCAGTGTCACTGTGTAAAAGTGAGGGCATCCACTGAGGAGGACGTGCTGGCTCAACGACTAAGCAATTATTGTCATCAGCATGAGGGCAAAGTGGGCAAGACGGACACCACTGAACTAAAAAAATAGTTTCGACAGCAGGGCAAGCGCATATTGCAAATGGAAATACATGTTCGTGTACTTATATAACCACACACAAGTTGACATCGTATAACATTTAGCACCAAAAACACCAATAAATTTACAATTTTCACATTACCATAGTTCTTTAAAAAAAAAAAAAAAAAAAAAAACACCTGAAATGGTGGGGAAAGAAAGAAAAACAAAAAAGCAAATCTGATCCTTCAGCAGAATATGTACTTTTCATTCCTCATATACAGACACAAGGAAAGGAAGAGAAAATATTGATACAGAAAGGAAGGAAGAAAATCTACTTTAATAACAAAAGAAAAAAAAAAAAAAAAAGAAATCACACAAAACTCCCCCCTCCTTCCCCCCACCCGGATTACAGAACGGAGATCACACTCTTCTAAAGCAGCAAAACTGTCCCACCTTCATCTTTGTACTTAATGATGATGTCATCGTGCGTGGACAGTTTTCCACGGTACACTCGCTGCATCATCAGCACCAGCTCATCGTAGGTGATGTCCTCGTTGTGGATGGGGATGCGGCGAATGTCATCTCCCAGCTGTACCTTGATAATCAACTTCCCACTCAGGTCCACTGACGGGCTCATGTTGTTTTCCATGCCTGAACGCTGCAGTGAGCAACAACAAAAATCATGAATAAAACCAGATTTCTTTTTCTAAAAGGCCAAAAAAAAAAAAGAAGAAAAAAATGTGTGGAAAAAAACAATTTGTCATCAACTGAAGGGGGATACGGATAACAGGGGGAAAGGGTGGAGGTAGGGAGGAATTTGAACAAGGAGGGTGTTAGGATGGGGTAGGATCGGGGCCTATAAAACATTTGACCGATCATTTACCATCATATTCATATATAAATTGTAAGCCACACAAAAACTAAACATCCCTAACATGAACTAAAAGTAAACATAGTAAACAATGAAACCAAATTCGATATTCATCTTTGGCAAGCAACAGACTCTTAGCAGAAAAAGGCATCATGAGGCACCCTTGGAAAAAAAAAAAAAAAAAAAAAAAAAGGCATCGCATATATCTTCATAGTCACTTTAGTGATACTCAGAGGTGTTCTGATCCACCATACACAGGGTATCAACTTCTACGCTCTCTCTACTGAAAACAGTCTTTTGCTACGCTTACTTTGCAGAGCCAGACTGAAACTGGAAAGAGCACCACCATGTCCGTCAAAGACAATCCCACTGAGTTTGCTAATACCTGTGCTTTTACACTACCAGAGCACCTCACCACAAGAACGGACACGGAGCCAAAATTGAAACTGGGGTCACCACAAGAGCTCTGCCTTGGCTTAAGGCTGTGTCAGACCAACTGACATAGGCTAGAACACCAAGGCTACATCAAAATGTCGTTATTGCTATGTGGGGATTATCTTCAGTCATGACAAACTCCTAGCATAACATCAGTCTCCAAAATCCCTTGAAGTTGGAGTGTGTCTGCCCACATCGCAGGGGGTAATCAAAAATTGTCACATTGCATAGCAATAACGACATTTTGATGTAGCCTTGGTGTTCTAGCCTATGTCAGTTGGTCTGACACAGCCTTAAGCCAAGGCAGGGCTCTTGTGGTGGCCCCAGTTCCAATTTTGGCTCCATGTCTGTTCTCGTGGTGAGGTGCTCTGGTAGTGTAAAAGTCAGGTATTAGCACATTCAGTGGGATTGTCTTTGACAGACATGGTGGTGCTCTTTCTCCAGTTTCAGTCTGGCTCTGCAAAGTAAGCATAGCAGTAGATTGTTTTCAGTAGAGAGCGTAGAAGTTGATACCCTGTGTATGTTGGATCAGAATACCTCTGAGTATCACTAAAGTGATTTTTTTTTAAACTAATCAACAAGGATGAGGCTGAAGAAGATGATGCTATGGAGTTTCATTCTGATTATATGGCAGGCTCTGTCCTTCCTTTCCTAACATCCCAGCATCTGCCAGGCCTGAGAGATACAGACACCTGCAGAGTTGGTCAGGTATCTTAAACAACTTTCTCACATACATCATTACATGAATAAAACTTGACAGGCACCAGTCTTCTCATTTATGCCCAAATCACATTTAACAAATGCCTGTGCTGGAAATTAAACTCACAAACTCCCCACCCAATTAAGTCTACAATGATGATTAATGCATCATGGCCGCTGATTGAATTCCAGAGACCTGGTGCACAGCTTAAGAGAGAGAGAGAGAGAGAGAGAGAGAGAGACTGCTTGATCGATTACTATTCTCTATTTCCAAGGGTAACAGGTAAGCAAATGAATGCTTTTTTTTTTCATCTAGCCCTCGTCTCGCTGAGGGACTAACCGTGACCAGCGATTACCTGAGCATGACTAACTAGCAACGAAAACTTACAAAACTTACAAAACTTCTGACAAAACTTACATATGTTCAAAAATACACACACAAAAAAGAAGTGGATGAGTTGTTTCTCCATTAATGAATGGATCTACAGCTTAAAAAAACAACAACATTGAAT
>JADBJO010007041.1:0-32500 GCA_016801955.1 Conus betulinus
AGGACAGGTGTCAAATGTGTGTGTCGTTCTGGTTTATGATGACAGCCCATCACTCTCTGAACAGGACAGGTGTCAAATGTGTGTGGCGTTCTGGTTTATGCTGGCAAACCCATCACTCTGAACAGAACAGGTGTCAAATGTGTGTGTCGTTCTGGTTTATGATGACAGCCCCATCACTCTCTGAGCCCTCCACGTTTCGATTTCCTCCAACCTTTCAGAATCTCGAAAACTGGGTGACAGTTACCTCTCAGTTCTTAACCAAATTAAAGAAGTCATGGCAGAAAATGCTGTAGCAATTGGTATACTTATAAACTGACATAACCGCGGAGAAAGGTCCAGTGACGGTAAGGAAAGACCCACTGACCACAGGGATAGTCCTGTTGACAGTGGGAATGACTACAACTTTGGATTTCTCTTGAGGGCACATAAGACCGTATGGCGAAAGCTTGGCTGTGTCTGGAGTGGCACTGTCTTCATCTGTCCGTGGGCGGGGGTGGTTGGGTCTGTGGGGTGTGCTCGACAGCTGGAGGGTGGTGTTTTTCGCCGATGGCCTCTGCAGTCATGAAATACGGGCTGGTACACCCATGGGGACGCTACTTAAAGGCTGTTATGAGTTGCATCCTGTAGTCTGATGTACCTCTGTTCTGGAGCAGTTATGTCCCTTGATATCTTAATGGAGTGTCCTGTGCGTGCCTGTACCCATCGTCAACACAGCGCAGGCCTCCAAGGTGGTACAGGACTGCTCTAAAAGCAGGTGAAGACAGTGCTTCTCTGGGTCCTCCCCAGCACCTTTCGGGTGTTTCGTTTTCTTCATAAACTGACATACCCAGCTACAGAATCTTTTACAATGTGGCTGTGTGCATTGGAATGATAAGACGTGAAGAGGGACTGGTGGGATGGGTATGAGTGTGTGGAGGGTTTATGGAGGAGACAAATGTAAATTTGGAGATCAATGGAAATAGGGGGGATTCAATGCTGAAATAAGAGAAAGTGACAACAAAATATCAGCAACCACAACCCTTTCAGTATAAAGGTACATTTGTGGAAACAAACATATGTATTTTCAATGAAGAACAATCTTCCAAAAGCTGGGTTTTGTAAGAGCTTGTCACAATATTACATATTGTAATCAAGAGCTAGTGATTAAAAAAAAAAAAATAGGAAAGCAGCATTGCATGCTAGATGTCGAGTTTCCTTATTGACTTGTGAATATAAATAACCTGAGTTTCAATTATCTAGACACCCTTTGGATTTTGTTGAAGCTGAATGTCATAGGTGTACATCCGGTCTGTACTATTAACATGAAATATGAATATTAAAGTTGTGAATCTTTTGCTGGGACCAAGAACCATAAGGATTATTTGAGTTTGTGATACAAGAGAGCAAAATCAGCTCTTGTCATTGATGTAAAGCAGCCATGTTCATCCACTGTCTTGTCTTCAGAGAGCTACAGTTTGTTGTTTGTAACAATCTCTACTGAGGGCAGTTTAAATTTTAAAAAAAAATGCATCTGTGGATTATTATTTCATTTACATCTTGATCGTCTGACATTAACAACAATCCACAATAAGCTTTTTTTTTTTCTTTACGCCACACAGTGAAAGCCGTTCCAGGGACCACTCAATGGACTCAATGACGCTTCCAAACTAAAGCAGGAAATAAAAAAAAAGAAGAGGACAATTTTTTATCTTTGGTCTAAGAGCAGTTTAGAGGATAAACTCCTTGTTGTAAAAAATACTAGATACGTCCATGCCCCGATGGACATTGCAGCAGTCATCATACTAGTTTACACTTGATTCAGATGTTTCCAAGACGTTACCGAATGCATTCAATAGATTACTGAGATTAGGCAATAAGACCAATAGCGTTCTGCATTAGAGACCACACAAGTGATTTCATCTGTATGCCGAGGCTTGCGTCTTCTCGGGTGATTTCTCTGTCTATTCTGCAGTATAGTCAGTCCGTCATCATGTTTCCGTTCTCACCAGAATAGAACACACGTTCAGTCTCTTGTGCATCAATTTATTCAAACTTCCTGCGTGCGTATTAGACATTAAACCTCATAGTAAATCTTGAAACAATGATCCAAGCACTGAAAGTAAAATGTTATCACAAGACCCTAGACACATAATGATCGTATCACCATTTATACAAACGAATCTATCTATCCATCTAACCATTAATATATATATATATATATATATATATATATATATATATATATATATATATATATATATATATGTTAAAAATATATATAAAAGGAAGTTTATAATATTTTTAACAGATGTTGCTCCCCAAGGGGTTGCATGTAAGAATTTTATTAGGGTTTTGCAATATATTGCATGATAATATATATAATAATAATGCGCTCTTGCATGTGTGTATGGGTGTTGCAAATAAGTTGCATGAAATACAAACAAACCCTTTCATTTCATGATGCAAAAAGAACTAATAAACGATCAAAGGAAAGTAACCAGATGAAGTATCGAATTGTCAATGTAATACATGCATGTAAAACTAGCGATAAACAAGTAAACAACAATGGGTTGCCCAACATTACACTCCTGGATATGTACAGTTACAATGGTTCAAACAAGACAATAAAGAATAAAGAAAAGTAAGGTGTCACGTCCATTAGCATGTTTGTTTTTTCGTGCGGAACAAAACGTATAGGTAATAAAAACTCGTGAAAATCAGACGCAGTAGGGATGTCCGTTCGATAGTTACTTTACTAACAGAATTTGAATTCAGAATTGAATCTCTTTTAATTTTGTTTTGTTTTTAGTTTTGCTCTGCTTGCTTAAAGATTTTTGTTCATTAAAAGTTCATTGCTTGTTAAAATATCGTTTTAATATAGGAAGCAACATGCATTTAAATAATTCAAAGAAGACACAGATTTTAAAACGGTACTACATTCATGACATCCATGGATACGTTTGACATGGAGGCTATGCAGCGTTGTTTTGAGTGTAGTTAGATATTTAGTATCATAGTCATTCATGACATTGAGTTGGCAGAAATCAGTCGAACCAACGGTCACAACCAGCAATCAGCAGACAACATAGCTGTGCTCACGTCAGACATAGTCGCTTGTATGCTGTCTGAACACAAACGATACAGGTCCACAATATCCCATGCCACCATTCATTTTCACAGCTACAAGATCAACAGTGTGCACTTTCTGCAAAACACCTCTTTAAGCTGCACACTGGAATTGCATAATTCCTTTGGAAAGCCAAAGCTGAACGATGACTTCTCCATTGTGGAGCACCAGAAGACATTACATGTCCACAACCAGCATCAGACATGCACTGTCGGAAATTCTGTCACCATCTATGAGAAATCTTTCATCAACCCCGGTGTCTTCAGAGTGCACATGCAGAACAAAGTGACATGGACAGGGTGTGAGCCAGTGTACGATCCCTTCCCTGTTTACATTGCCCGTGATGCTGAGGTGGGCATTGTCTTCCAAGTGAAACAACTGAGTGCGAATTACACCGTGGCCATTGTCGTCAATGTCGTGAATTACACGCCCCCTCAAAGTGGGTTGGAGGTTGCCACCCTATGCCATTTCTAGGTATGGATGGAGACTAATGCGGCGTTGTTTTGAGTGTAGTTAGATGATTCAGTATCATAGTCATCCATGACATCCATGGATACGTCGGAATATATGTAGGAGCGCTTGTCCCTGCCACATAATGAAATCAGCAGAAAAAAATAGTTAGCGTGAGGGAGGGGGGTGGGGGGGGGGGGGGGGGGGGGGTGATGGGAGAAAAGAATGATTGTACTATCATTTGAAAACCATGTGCAGGGGTAGGCAGAGTGATGGCTCTTGGGTGAGATGCAAGAGTTATCTTAAAGTAATGGCCATAGGAAAGATATCACAGACAATAGTGCCATTGTTGTTATTGTCATTGCTGTTGCTGTTGTTGTTGTTGTTGTTGTTAAGTGCCGCTACATAAATCTAGGACCAACAATGACTCGAATAGAACGTCACATTATATTGTCTCTTATTAGAGAGAACACACACACACACACACACACACACACACACACACACACACACACACACACACACGCACGCACGCACGCACGCACGCACGCACGCACACACACACACACACACACACACACACACACACACACACACACACACACACACACATATTGACCAGTGTAGTTTGGGGGACGACCAGAAATGGTGTCCCAATCTAAGCATATAGACTTCATCATTTTTTTGCATCCCTTCTACTCTGGGGGGAGCAGCTGGCTGTATAACCAGCTATCTGGAGCTCCTGAGTTTTTGTTTTAACCAAAGGACGTCCATGACGTTCTTCGTGTCTGCGTTCCTTGCCACCCAAGACATTGTGAGGCAGTTTAAAAGCTGACTGCTTTGCCGAGAATATCATAAATGAAACGGTGTCTGAATCCTTTATTACTTAGATACATCTGGAGCTCCAAGTGGGGGCCATAAATTCCTGTGAACAACCTCTGGTACTTGCATGGAAACGGTCAAAGAGACAATAAGCCTTCGCCCCCTCCAGCCTCAAACAGTTCCCCCTGTTATGAAGAGAGACAATGTCAATGCAAGCAACAAGCTGACAGACAACGAGCTAAAGAAAGTCGGCCTAGCTGAACACATTGCACTGAAATGTGATGCTCCCAAAGCGTGCACAGACCGTGACAACTCGTCACAGCTATAGCTCGTAGACTCCAAGCCTGCAGCATGATATCAAGGAAGATATGCAACTTGTGTGTGTGTGTGTGTGTGTGTGTGTGTGTGTGTGTGTGTGTGTGTGTGTGTGTGTTTGTCAGTACAACTTTAGAGTTAATCTGACAATGTGTGGTTTGTCAGTGTGAATGTGTTTAATCAGTGGTGTGAAGCAAAGCGTCATTGTGTCCAACATGGCGGGACCAAGTAATGGTTTTTAGCACACCACTCACTCTGTTCGAGTGCAGATTGCCAGCAAACGACTTGATACGGGAATTGAAATACCAACTGCATTTGAAAGATAATCGTTTCAGCTGTTTTGAAATACATTATCATGTAAAGTGATGAAAAAGTGTTAATGAAATTTAGCTGGCAGTGCCTCATTAACGCATTTTTTTATCGCTGATTTTCCCAGAGTTCTACAAGAGTTTTCGCAGCACACTTTTATATATTCTATGTATGGATATGTTCAGTCATGTGTACAAGTAATGTTGTGTTTTATGTGGCCTTTGGTACGTCTTTGGCTTGTGTGTAAATTGAATTGTTTGTTTGGCAGGATTTGTGCAGTCTTCAGGATTCAACCCTGAGTCCATGATTCTCCAAACAAGTGAGTATGACCACGAAGCCAGACTGAGCATTCCAGGTTCTCAATCAGTTATGCTCAGTGTCCTGTACTCCATGCTTCGAATCGATGGTCGGATTTCTTGTCACAGTACGAAGCAACTGTGGACAGCAACATACTTTGATTTCATTCCCTTACCAGACGTCTACAGCTATGTAGGACAATTACGTTTTCAGTATCGCAGTGACGAGTACGAAGTAACCAGAACAGTGGTAGAAATCACCAAATTGGTAGATGGCGTATTCCTAGGATTTCGCATTCTCTACACTTTCCATCAGGTAGGCATGTTTGGTCAGTGTACAAGATTTCTGTCAATTATGACCTTTACATATGTCTTAAGTAAGTAGGTAGTTTCTTTTTTTTCCTGTTTATTTATTTATTTCATTTTCTGACTTGCTTTAGACCTAATTTCTGGTTGATTGCTGTTGTTGTTGCTTTTTTTTCCTTTATCTCTGTCAAACAACTATAACACAAATAGAAAGATTAACGAAAAAAGGAAACATGTCTGTTCGTCCGTTCATCAGTTTTGTTTGCGTCCAACATGGCATGTACCTGTATCTGGTCATCACTGAACCCAGATGACAGGCCAAAGTGCGATAAGGGGGGGGGGGGGGGGGGGGGGTAGTTGGCCTTCGGGTGCTTGGTGGCCAGCCTTTGGGTGAGTATGTCCAGAAGCTGGTGAGGGATCCACGGTACACTGTGTGGTCACCTAGAGAGCTTCATTCCACGGTCGTGTGATTGAGGAACGAGTATCTCAGCTGATTCGTTTTGCATGCCTGATGGTAAACACCTGCTGACCTTTCTTCTGTACTTCTCTACGATGTTGTTTAATGCAAAATTATCGCCCCCTTTTGTGCGGAACAGTCTGCCTTGCTTCTGAGACATCACACACACACACACACACACACACACACACACACACACATATATATATATATATATATATATATATATATATATATATATATATATATATATATATATATGCATGACTTGCATCAGCCGCTCGACTTCCTGGTGTTTGAAGTCTGTGTGGCCTCCTGAAGAAATCTTGTGCCATGTTTGAATGATAATGGAGCAAATTTGGTCTCAGCAACCTTAGTAGATAAATGCTAGGGACTCAAGATTTCACGCAGTTGAAAACATCGGATTTA
Source organism: Conus betulinus (assembly GCA_016801955.1). Lineage (NCBI taxonomy): Eukaryota > Metazoa > Mollusca > Gastropoda > Neogastropoda > Conidae > Conus > Conus betulinus. The sequence continues at coordinate 6,491 of JADBJO010007041.1, forward strand.
AACTGACCAGAGCAGGGTCAGTGAGAATGGACATGAGATGTTCGCTGATTTCCATATCTGGGAACTTCTTGTATTGTTGTTGCTGTTAAAAACTATGTCATTCTAGCATGTGCTCCGTCACACACACACACACACACACACACACACACACACACACACACACACACACACACACACGCACACACATGTCAATGCTACACACATGGAATTCTCTATACTTGATTCTCTGAAATCCTGTGGCAATGCATTAAGCAGATTGTTAGTTGTTTCACACGGTACAATTCAGAAGGCAGCGTAGAAAACGTCTATTCACATAAAGTGATTTTAGACAGAGTTAGGGAAGTAGCGTGTGTATGCATGCGCGCGCGCTCACGCGCGTGTATACGCATGTGTGTGTGTGTGTGTGTGTGTGTGTGTGTGTGTGTGTGTGTGTGTGTGTGTGTGTGTGTGTGTGTGTGTGTGTGTGTGTGTGTGTGTGCGCGCGTGTGTGGTGTTGATGGACCGATAAGAGATTTGTGACAACCAGTTAGCTATATATATAGTGATTCATACAAAATTCTTTACAATTAACATTAGCCCAAAGCAAGTATTAAAACATAAAGGAGTACAGGATATCTGGTATAACCAAAATGTTAAGCGCTCATATCTGTCGGAACACTTGTTACAAAAAAGAGCCCACTGGACTAATCATCAAGGACTTAACAAAAAAAAACAAGACTGGTAAGTTCTGGAAAATACACGTGCCATCAAGTCGCAGGCAGTCAGGATTTTCCTTTTTGAAATATGCGCAGTAGAAAAAAGAAGATGCTGGGTTGTGAAACTTTCAACTGCTCCGCAGATGCAATTTAAATTTTTGCGAAATTTTGTACGGAAAGCGTTTAGCTTAAGCCTGTAAAACAGGGATTCAAGTTTTCGGTTATTTTTTTCAAGAACGTTTACGTTGGCCGATTGATAGATAATCTTTCCAATTTTAGCCGCATTGCTAGAAGAAAAAGTAGCTGACTGGGATTTTTCACAGCAGAGCAATTTGGAGTGAGGTAGATGTATTTTAGTAAGAACCAAGTTTTTGTAAGCTTCATAAACCTTTTCAGTACACGTCTTTTTTAAGAGACCATATCCTTCGTATAAACACAGAGGAATGTTGATTTCTATGGATTCATCGGACTTTCGTGCTCCTTTTCTGGCAGCCCGGTCAGCCCATTCATTACCAGAAATCCCACACAGTGAGACGGAATCCAGCAAAAATCAACTGTTGTACCTCTTGATATAAGAATACTGACAAGATGTTTTATTTCTAAGATCACCTCACCTCGATTTTTTACAGCAATAGATTCAAGGCCTTGTAGGACAGACTTAGAATCCACACAGAAAAAGTGCTTTGTAGATAGTAAGTGGAGTATCAACAAGAAAGTTAAGCGCCATTAGAATGCACCAGCTCAGCCGTGAAGATAGAATACCCCTTTCCGAGATGAAAAGATTTTTCAACTTTAAGGGTAGGAATAATAAAAAAACCACTTCCAGCTTGTTCATTTAAAAGTGATCCATCGGTGAAAACTTTAAGGTGATGTGAATAATAATTACTATCGATATGAGATTGGCAAGAGAGGACAATATATTATTGTTTAACATTCTTTTGTAGATCAGTATATTTATAATCAAACATGCGGTGTGCAATTCCCAATTTGGAATCGGGGATACAGGAAAACGATCAGCAATATCTTGGGATCAATCTCAGCGTCTTTCAATAGTTTTGAGGAGTATGTCATTATGGTTGTATTATTAGATTAGATTTAATAAATCTAGCTCGCTTCGGGAAATGGATATCTGATCGTAAAGCTAATTCATCTTTGCTTGAGTTCTGAACAGATGAACTACGTAGGATGAATTTAGCACAGGCCAAGTTCTATGGTCGTCAAGGGGCAGAACTCCGGCTTCGTAATACGTTCCTGATGCACTGGCATGAAATGGAACACCTAGTGCGAGTCTAAAAGCCTTGCAGTCTATGCTTTGCAACTTTTTAAGTAAATAGTTTTGGTGCGCTGAAGAACACTTCTTGTGCGTATGATAATTTTGATCTTACGAGAGATGTCGAAAGGTGTACTAAAGTTTGTGTATCTGCACCCCAATTTTGTTTACTGATTACTTTAAGAAGATTAAGAGATTTGCTGGCTTCGTTGACAATATGTTCAATATGGTTGTTCCAAGTTAACTTAGAGGTAATATTTACTCCTAAAAATTTATCTCGGTGACATAATTCAATACATTGTTATCTACCTTAAAAGTAGGAATATATTGCAAGTACTTCCACCAGCGTCAAATAACATCATGTGGGTTTTTTCTGCCGATAAACTAAGGCCGTTTTCAAACATAAATATTGCTATATTATCTAGGTCACGCTGATATTTTTTTTTAATAAAATTGAAAGATCTGACTGAAGTTTTCTTCTTTAAAGTTACGTTCATCCACATGCAAATATCGTCAGCATATTGCACCAAGGAGCAGTTTTTAGATAAATGCTTTGGGAGGTCGCATATCAGAATATAAAAAAAAAGTAGCGGAGCGATGACCGATCCCTGAGGAATGCCCATTTGTAGACATCTCTTACTGGAATAAACATTTTGTATCTTTGTTTCCATACTTCTATTGGTCAGAAATGCTTTGATATATAGTTATATATATGACCAGAAAGACCCAATGGTTTTCAGTTTATATAAAAGTCTCTCATGCCAAACATGGTCATACGCTTTTCTAACATCAAAGAAAGTAGCGAGGATATTTTTTCTTCTTGCAAAATTGTTGTTTTACATGAGTCGTCAATTTTACCAAGTGGTCTATTGTGATCTGCCTTTTCTAAAGCCTGCTTGTGTAGCCGGAATTATACCACGTTTCTCACAGTGATATACAAGCCTACTTAAAACAATTCTTTCCATTAACTTACACGTGTGAGAGGTGAGGGCAATCGGACGGTAACTATTTATGTTGGATCTAGGTTTGCCCTGCTTTAAGATCGGTACGACTACAGATTCTTTCCAAACAGAAGGGATACTTCATCTTGCCAGCATTTTGTTATGATGTTATGAAGAAACGATACAAAATTTTCTGGCAGGTGTTTTAACATCTCATTCGAAAGTGCATCCAGACCAACTGATGTTTTTTTTGTTGGTAATGATATTATTGCATTTCTTAATTCCTGTAGAGTGATATCCGCGTTTAGATAATGGTCATTTTTTTTTTCTTCTGGATCACAATACAAATCGTTATTCTTTGAGTTTTCCCTCATAGCTTTGCATTTATCAGAAAGGCTATTTGTGGAACTATTCTTTGCAAATATATCTGCGAATGCTTCGGCTTTTTGAGCAGCAGTTGAAATTGCTCATTTTCTAAAGTAATTGGATAAGCTGGAAGATTCACTCCTGTGTGTGTGTCTGTCTGTCTGTCTGTCTGTGGATTTGCACAGTCCCAGTCTACCCCAGATAAGCTGAAGGATGGTCAGTGGAACTGCTCAGTGCCCCACTGGCCACACTTCCAGCCACACCTGGCCTGCAACCTGAAAGTGCAGTGCTCTGATGGACAAGACGAGGAACACTGCGGGTATCAACGCTGTGGCCATGGCGGGTTCAAGCTGAATATCCACTGCTACGTGTTGGTCAAACTCCTCATGGAACTCAACCACATTCAGGCCAGGGAGGAGTGCAGACTGTTGGGAGGTCACCTGGTGTCCTTGAACTCTGAAGAGGAAATAGAAGCACTGAAGGAAATGATGTGGTCTCGCAACCGCCATTTTGATTTTTATGTGGGACTGACCTCTGTCAGTACCCGTGCTCATCCCATGTGAGTCACTTCATTCACGGTAGCAGGTACTCTCTTATCATTCACTGGAACCAGGCCTAACTCATACCACATCACTCGCTAGTCACGAGATGGAATTATGTTCTGTAACCTAGAGTATTGTGGATTTAGGCTTCAGAAGAGTTAATACAACTCATCACACCTTCATCTATCAATCACCGCCAAACTAAAGTGCCAACTCAAAACAAAATATTACAAATCTAGAAAGGAAGTATCATTTGTCTGTCTATCTATCTATCTATCTATCTATCTATCTATCTATCTATATATCTATCTATCTATCTATCTATCTATCTATTCATCTACATATCCATCTATATCCATCTGTCTATCTATTTTCAAAGTACACATCTGAGGTCACGTTAACATCTCTGGAAGAACAGTTCACTCCAACTGTCAGCCTAACGAACGTTGCTTGTGGCACCATTTCAATTCAAGTTCCATTCAAGTTCAGCTTGTCATGGATGGTGTCGGTCGTCAGAATTCTGCGGTGGACAGTGGGGTCAGTCAGGGATCTCCATTCACAACGGAGCTGGTCTTCACACTATCTGTCATGACTGAACAGAATCAAATCTCTGTTCCTTGGCACGTCAGTGAACGTGATGCTGAGTGAAGAAAGGGGGACAATCGTTAGTTCTGATATCTTGTGGAATCGATCCTGACAGAGGAAAGTACGACTCCAAAAACAAGTCTGAAGTCTTTCATTACAACAGAAGATTCACTGAGCAATATTCAGTGACCATCAGAACGGTCCAAAATCAAGAGCATGTACCTCTCATATACTTTAAATCTCTCTGCTTTGCTCATCGTCAACTCTTGTTCTCACAATTGTGTACAGATAATCAAATCGGAAAGTAAAGAAACATGGGACAAGACAGTCAGTTAATGACTATGGAGTATTCAGCAAGGTTCGCGAGTCACGACGCAGCATCATATGTCATAGCCAATTGAATTGCTTGGAACATTCAAGAAAAAAAAAATCTGGGAGCTTCCTCCACTTTTCTGTCTTATCTGGTACTTTAGAGAGACCCCAGGAACTATTATGGGATATGGCCATGCGTCATTTGAAAACGTTATATTAAACTCAGTACGTACAAAGCGATACGTAAAGCGAAACTCTAGACGTGCAGAACTGGCTCGACTGAACGTTAAGTCCAACTGTTAGGAAGCCTGCCCACTTAGAAATGTTCTGCCTGTCTGTGATGGTGCATCCTAAACACAAGTGTCTGAAAGGAAATCATGGCACCTCTCACGCTTATATCAGGCAGGCTTGTGGCTTCTCAAGTGTGCAAGAGGACGTTCTTGCCTGCCAGATATATGATGCCAGGCAGATCACGGGTGTAAATTCGATCCGTGACAATTTACCTCTTCGTCGCCGTGGAATTATAGCCCAATCTACGAGGACAGTAAATTGTCGTAGGTCGATGAAGATCTGGACTGATAAGAAAATTAACATTTTCTCCAGGTTACGTGTGGGTCTAGTCCGATTAGTTGAGTGGAAATGCGATAGAATATGAAGAATGTTAACTACACAAAAGGCAGACGAAAGAAAGATGAATTTGAAATGTTAGGGATAGTGCACCGCCGAAAAACGTAGACAAACGAATCACAAGACAAAGCACGACGCGTTTCAACCTCTTAGGTCTTCTTCAGGCAAGATACAAGACACCCAGGACAACGAAAATGAACGAGCAATCACTTATCTTCATCCAAGTCGGCGCAAGAACAGGTTCTGAATGAAAACGAGGCTGTCAAGAAGGAGACAATGTGTGAGTCGTGGTAGTAATGATGGTAATTATACTGCTAATAGGAGAAAAAGAAAAAGAAACACCCCAAAGGTGCTGGGGGGGACCCAGAGAAGCACCGTCTTCATCTGCCTTTAGAGCAGTCCTGTTCCACCCTTGGAGGCCTGCGCTGTGTTGATAATGGGTACAAGCACGCGCAGGACACCCCACGAAGATATCAAGGGACATAACTGCCCAGAACAGAGGTAAATCTACAGGATGCAACTCGTAACAGCCTTAAAGTAGCGTCCCCATGGGTGTACCAGCCCGTATTTCATGACTGCAGAACCCACCGGCGAAAAACACCACCCTCCAGCTGTCGAGCAGCACCCCACAGACCCAACCACCCCTGTCCACGGACAGATGAAAGACGGTGGCACTCCAGACACAGCCAAGCTTTCGCCATACGGTCTTATGTGCCCTCAAGACAGAATCCAAAGTTGTAGTCTTTCCCACTGTCAACAGGACTTTCCCTGTGGTCAGTGGGTCTTTCCTCACAATGTGTGAGTCGCGGTAGTAATGATGGTAATTATAATGCTAAGAGGAATAATAATAGCGGTAATGATGATGATCAAAATATTGAAAAAAAATGAAGACAAGATTACTACCACTTTTTGTGATGATATGGCAATAGCAGTTGTAGCAGGAGAGAACAGAGAGCAGGTTAGAGGATTCTTAAACAACATAGTTGCCGTGGCCACAGTCTTTGTGATAATGGCGATGGTGTTGTTAATGGTAGTGATAGTAATATCAAACCTAACAATGGTATTAATAATGGTGATATAATGCTAACAACTATAGCAACGGTAACGATAGTACTGATAAGAAACGTATGATACAGAAATATAAAAAAAAGTTGAATAATGTAATGATGTAATGGGAGGGGAGGACAGGAAGAACAGAGAGAAGGAAGGCATGAATTATGGGAAGGATGGAATCTAATATGTATATTAATAATCATAAGCTGCATAGTAATAGCTTTGATAATAATCATGATTGAACCATATAGTGATGCCATAGGAGGCTGGAAAAGTGGTAAGCTGGAATGTGAGAAATATTCAAAAGAATGATTATATTAATAATAGTACTAAATACAACATTTCTAACAGTTCTGAAGTTGTAACAACAGGTATATTGATGACGTTAGTAAAAAAAAAATCTCTCTCTCTCTCTCTCTCTCTCTCTCTCTCTCTCTCTCTCTCTCACACACACACACACACACACATATATATATATATATATATATATATATATAGAGAGAGAGAGAGAGAGAGAGAGAGAGAGGTGAACAATTATGTAGTGGGGGGGAAACAAGTGCAGGTTAACAATTCTTCCATCATTATAGTAATGGCTTGGCAAAGATTTGAAATTAAAAATTAAAGTTGAAGATGATGAAAAGGGGAAAATGTATATTATAAATATGAAAACCCTTCACTGGCTGCATGAGGGAACCATCACAATTCCTCTCGAACGCAGATCTGTATGTGTCGCATGCTCCTAGGCCTTTCGTCCGTTGGATTGGACTCATCAGGGAGGCACGGCTGATAGTGTCTGTGATCTTGGTGTCAAATAGAGACACACCACAGTCCGTAATCTGTGGTGTTCTCACCATTAAGGGTTAAAAAAAAAATCCAACAGAACCCCCAAAGCAGCCAGCGAAACGTAGGAAATAAAACAAAACAAACGTGTGGAGAGGAAGAAAGTTGTTGAAAAACTTAAAACATTTTGCAAACAGTATAAAATGTAGGGGACAATCTTTGAGCCAATGTTTGAGGATGCATTTAAGGATGCAAGGGAGATAAAAAAAAAATGAAACAGTCTGAATGGTCAGTTCTGCTGTTCAGTAACCTAAGCATTGTCAGCGGCTAAGAACTGTGCAGACCAACCTTTACTTGGATCTCCTAAGAGATGCAATCGCCCATTGATTGACCAATCAATATAATGCTGAACAATTAGTAGTAGGGGGGGAAAACAGGTGCAGAATAACAATTCTTCCATCATTACAGTAATGACTTGGCAAAGATCTGAAAGATCTGAAATTGTAAAAAAAGTTGATGATGAAGAAAAGGGGAATATAATGTATATCATAAATGTGAAAACCCTTCACTAGCTGCATGAGGGAACCATCACAATCCCTCTCGAAGGCAGATCTATCGCCTGCTCCCAGGCTTTTCGTCTGCTGGACGAAATATATAATTGGTAATAATAATAGTGATGGTGATAGTGGTAGTAGTTATGAAGATAATGATGATGTTGACACTGATCGAGATAATAAGAATAATTGAGTTAGTTGTTTTGGTGGTGGTGGTGGTGGTTTTTGTTGTTGTTGTGTTGTTGTTGTTGTTGTTGTTGTTGTTTTTCTTTTGTTTTTGAAGGTGGTGATAATAGTGCTGACAATGATGGTGTGATGACAGTGCTACTGACAGCAATAGTAATAAAAACAATATCAGTACCAGTAATAATAGTGGGAAAGGAATGGATCTGGTCAACGAGTAAAACTAACAGTGCGACTGGAGCTGGGGAAAAGTGGCGATGATAGACATTGTAATGCTAATAATGGTAATGGTAGGTGAAAAGGAATAGGGATGGTCAAATAGTGGAAGGTTAGCAGTATTATTGCAGCAGAGGAGAGGGAGATGGTTGGGACTGAATCATCGCATACCAGAACATATTTCTGACAATGTGGCTGCGTGGTGTTTCCTTGTGGCTAATTTTAGACTGAATTCTCGCACATCAGGGCATCTTTTTGACAATATGGCGGTGCTGGTGTTTCCTGAGACCTGTTCCCACTGAAATCTAGTATATTAGGATAACTTTCTGACAATATGGTGGGACTGGTGTTTCCTTGTTACTATTTTTTTAGACTGAACCATAGCATGCTGGGATAACTTTCTGACAATATGGTGGGACTGGTGTTTCCTTGTTACTATTTTTGGTCTGAATCGTAGCATGCTTGGATGACTTTCTGACAATACGGCGACGTCAGTGATTCCTTGTGACTAGTTTTAGACTGAATCCTCACATACCAGGGCATTTTTCTGACAATGTGGCGGCGTTGGTGTTTCATTGAAACTAATTTTAAACTGAATCCTAGCGTAGTGGAATAGCTTTCTGACAATAAGCGGCGCTGTTGTATCCTTGTGATTAATTTTAGACTATATCTTAGCATACTAGCATAACTTTTTAACAATATGGCGGTGTTGGTGTTTCTTTGTGATTATTAATTTCAGACTAAATCCCATCTCTCACTCCGATATCTGTCTGACAATATGGCGGCGTTGGCGTTTTCTTGTGACTAGTTTTAGACTAAATCCTAGCATACCACTGCATCTTGTGACGATATGGTGGCGTTGGTGTTTTCTTGTTACTAATTTTAGACTGAAAATCCTAGCATACCAGGACATATTTCTGACAATATGGCGGCACAGGTGTTTCTTTGTAACTAATTTTAGACCGAATCCAGGTATACCAGGATATTTTTCTGATGAGATCACGGAAGCTAGCTGGCTTGTCTCTATTCATAATCTCCAACCATCATATGTCCTCTGTCATCGCCTTTTTGAACAGTATAACCACATCTCTGTCTCCACCTGTGTCTGTCTGTCTGTTTGTCTCTCTCTGTCTCTCCCTATCTCTATCTCTCTTTCTTCTTATCTCCCCCTCTCTCCCTCTCTCTCTCTCTCTCTCTCTCTCTCTCTCTCTCTCCCCACCTCTCTCTCTCTCTCTCTCTCTCTCTCTCTCTCTCTCAAATACAGGCAGGACCGAATGCTCCAAGGTTTTGATATCTGAATGACTGATAATAGAAAGACCACAATAAAATCCTTACCTCTTGCATGACTCGCCAGCGTGCTTGAGAGTATGAAGGGAAGGGGGGGGGGGGGGACCCGTGACACAATGCCACAATAAACGACAGTCATCGAGACCCTGGTGTACCAGCACAACTCAGACAAAAAGAGGCCCTGGGCCTATTGACACATGAATACATTCTCCTCAACAAGTCTAGAACCACTGACAATACATTGACACAATTACCTCAACAAACTAGAGTCCCCAAGGCCTATGATACATTAACACAACTAAATCAAACTACGGTCACTGAGGCGTGTCCCACAGTAAGACAGCTGAATCAAACAAGATTTACCCAAACTTGTGATACATTCATACAACTGAATCACATTAAAGTCACCAAGGCCTGTGAATCATTGACACGTCTGAATAAAACGAGATCCATCAAACATATAATACATTAGCACAGCTGAATGAAACTAGAGTCACAGCTGAATAAAAGCTAGAGTCACACACCCACACAACGGAATCCAACTAGTATACCAAAGTGAATGATATATTAACACAGGTTAATTACTATTAACACATCTGAATAAAAGTAATCGCCGAGGCCTATGATACATTAAAACAGCTGAAACGACTAGAGTGACTGGAATTTATCAATATATTAACACAGCTGAATCCAACTACGTCGCCAGATTCTATGATACATTAACACAGCTGAATCAAACTAGAGTCATCAAGACACGATACACTAAGACAACTGAATTAAGTAGAATCATTAAGGCCTATGATACATTAACACAGTTATATCACACTAGAGTCACCTAGGCCTATGACACATTAACACAGTTATATCACACGAGAGTCATCAAGACACGATACACGAAGAGAAAGGTCCAGTGACGGTGAGGAAAGACCCACTGACCACAGGGAAAGTCCTGTTGACAGTGGGAAAGACTACAGCTTTGGATTCTTCTTGAGGGCACATAAGACCGTATGGCGAAAGCTTGGCTGTGTCTGGAGTGGCACTGTCTTCATCTGTCCGTGGGCAGGGGTGGTTGGGTCTGTGGGGTGTGCTCGACAGCTGGAGGGTAGTGTTTTTCGCCGGTGGGCTCTGCAGTCATGAAATACGGGCTGGTACACCCATGGGGACGCGCTACTTTAAGGCTGTTATGAGTTGCATCCTGTAGTCTGATTTACCTCTGTTCTGGAGCAGTTATGTCCCTTGATATCTTAATGGAGTGTCCTGCGCGTGCCTGTACCCATCGTCAACACAACACAGGCCTCCAAGGGTGGTACAGGACTGCTCTAAAGTCAGGTGAAGACAGTGCTTCTCTGGGTCCTCCCCAGCACCTTTGGGTGTTTCCTTTTCCTCATCAAGACACGATACACGAAGAAACTGAATCAAAATAGAATCATCAAGGCCTATGATACATTAATGCAGTTACATCAACCTAGTGTCACCGAGGCCTATGATACTTTAAACTAGCTGATTCAAACTAGAGCCCCCTGGGCCTATGGTACTTTAAAACAGTTGAATCACACTAGAGTGATGGGCATTTATTGATAAATTAACACAGATGAGTCAACAGAGATTCACCAAGGTCTGTGGAACATTAACACAGCTTAATCAAACTAGAGTCACCAAGACCTACGATACATTAACACAGCTGAATCAAACTAGAGTCACTTAGGCCTATCGTAAATTAACACAGCCGAATCAAAAAACTAGATACAGCAAGACCCTCAGCAAATGTACACGACTGCTTCAATGGTTTACAGTGACAGGGCTGCCAGCACATCATGACAGCTAAGGTTACCTAGGCCTATCCTGTAGAACTTTCATTTGTGCGATAGCTGTTCTGTGCAGTGTCTGGTGTTGTTTCCAGCTGCAGGTCTATACCAGTCTGATGTTATCTTCCCACAGGTACCGCTATGCCTTCCAACATGATGATGGCACGGTGGCCTATTCTGTTGCTGTCATTCCTGACGAGCACAACTTGTTTACTGAAGGTAAATCTTGGGAACAAGAGTCAGCCAAAAGTGATATTCAATTTTCACATTTTATCTGTTTATTCACTTATGTATGTATGTATGTATGTATGTATGTATGTATGTATGTATGTATGTATGTATATACCTACGTACATACGTATGTACATACCTTTCCTACATACAAGCAAGAGAGAGAGAGAGAGAGAGAGAGAGAGAGAGAGAGAGAGAGAGAGAGAGAGAGAGAGAGAGAGAGAGAGAAGTAATGGATACTACTGTTTTGGTAACTCTTGCCCAGACGCAAATTACACAGTATGCTAATTGTGATTTTTAGTTTAATTTAGCACTGTTTGCTTAAAGATTTTTCAGAAAAAAAGCAAATTGACTGAAGGTACATGTGATAACTATATATTGTTTTTACATAGGGCCTTACTACCCTCTCTGTGGCACCATGAGCGCTTTTGAAGCACTTGTTGTCGTCACAGAATGTGAGAAAAAAACCACACAGACATTATGTGTGTGAATTAAATTCCACATCAAAAAACGAACCTCACCAGCCCAAAGTCCTCAAGGGGATTCTCCACAAACGATGCTTCCAGACTTGGGGAACTCCACAGATTTCCAGACCTCCAGTCGCCTGCCTGTGTCTTTCACTCGCTGCCCTGGCCAGCACTGGACCTTGACCTTTTTAGCCTGTGACGTGGATAGCCATTGCTGGGTCAGCAAAGACGTCACAGATGTTAAATGGAGTTCTCCCACGTCCTCTTGGTGCGAGGCAGGCACACAGTCCTCCCCGTTATATTTTCTTTGTGAGCTGGCCAAACAGCGCGTGCCCTTCACGCTGGTGTGCGATGGTCACGAGGACTGTTATGACCGTGGTGACGAGGAGTTCTGTACGTATCGGCCATGTCCAGTACACGCCGACATGCAGTGTGCCAACAGGGGGCAGGTGGGGCATGATGGCTATACCTGTCAGGTTTTTTTTTTGTTTGTTTTGTTTTTTGTTTTTTTTTTCTGTCCCAGCCTCTGCGCCACCTCAGAGGCAGTGCACCACGCCGCTCATTCCGACACCCCGACCATAGTCACAGCCCGGACGGCCCCGCCACAACCCCGGCTCCAGTAATCCACAGGGAGCAGTCAATGTCAAGTCGTCAAGAGGCAACCCACCGGAGGAGACACTGCACTGCCGCCGAGTCACTTCGGTGGTGTTCAGTGGCGCCTGTTCTGATCTAAAATACGCAGGATACCACCTACTAAGCTCCCCTACTGACGACAATAGTTGCTATGTCGCGGAGTCGGCGTGAGTGAGATCTCCCTCCGGAGGGCACCACTACGTCCGTCCAACGACAGCCTCCATGGACCCCGCCGGTACCGGTGACACCGACGGAACCAAACCTAGACCAAAGACGTGGAGAGGACATCGAAGTTGAGGTCACTATGAGAGCAGGGCATGACGGGCCACACAATTTGAGACTTTTTTTTATGCTGATTGATGAGAATGAGGATGATTAAGATGATGCTACGGATTTCCATTTCGGTCTGAGACTACATGACAGGGCTGTACTCTATGCTTCCTTTCATAATATATCCCGGCGTCAACCAGGCCCAAGAGATACAGGCACCTGCAGTGTTAGTCACGAAATTTGAGCAACACTCTCAGAAAACTCATCCATTAAGTGGATGAAACTCGACTGTGTGGTCCCAGTCTTCCCAACCGAGTCCACAGCAAACTCAACTCTGGGTACGAGCCGGTCGGGGCAGAAAAACCCACATGACTCTGATGGGATTCGAACCCACGACCTCCCAGCCGGGAGTCCGCGACGCTAACCACTTCGCCATGGCAGCTAGTATACCTGTCAGTTTTGTTGCTATGTATTTGGACCAGACTCAAAAGCAGCTTTGATCTAACAAATACTGTGATGTCTGGAAACATGTCAACATATTTTGGTGAAGAAAACACAAGAGAGAAGAAAGAAAGAAAAAAGTTTCCAATCTTGAGTAAACCACCAGTAACATTGCTTTTTTTCCAAACTGACTCAAAGTAAATTATTTCAGTGCCTGATAACACTGTCCTGAAGTCTCTCCATTCGAACGACTTCTGGGTTTTCCAGTTTGTTTTAAGAGCAAGTTGCCTTCTTCCTCGCATTATTTCAGAACTTACTTCATGTCCGGTCAAAGTTGTGTACATCACTTGCTGCTTTCCTGAATATTTTGTATTTTTGTCTCAGCACCCTCGTCCCCGTAGAACATTATTCTTAGCTGAGCTTCATTGTCTAGAAGGCGTAAAATCAAATCATCCCAGTCAGCACAAAAAAAAACGCTGGTTGGCAAGTTGTTTGATAAGAAAAGTAGAGCTGTTGTCAGCAAACAAATACAGCAAATATCACATGAATACTGTTGTTGTGTTGAGATTTAGTGTGTATCTAAAATACTGCGCATAACTAATGATGTAGCTGGTCTTCTATTGAACACTCACCACAAAAGAAGCATGCAATATCGTAGGTGTTTCCAGCATTCAAAAACCACCAAACTTGCATGATAAAATATACCATTGATTTTTAATGACGCATGGGATGATTAGATGTAATCATAATGGTGGTGACATATTTTGGCTTGAAACCTGACTTAATCTTACCATTAATGTGGGTCCATTTTGTGTCCTAACTTAGAAAGCCTAACATTTTGTATACAAATGATGTTGAATAATACAAGTTCTCTTGAAGATGAACTCAAGTTTGAATACATATATTTACCAATGCATTAAAATACAAAACTGTTATCAGTCGTCGATGCAGGGTTCCTAGGGAGCAGAAAAACTGGCAAGTGAAGAGTTACCATGGGGTTCTAGATCTGTTTAAAGGAGTAGGCAAGTACGTGCAGCGCGCTCAGTGACTATGACTGTTCAAATGTGCTATGATGTATGTGTTTTTGTTGTTTGTACCTAGTGCTATTCATTTCCTCAATGGTGCGACATAGAGCGACATTGTCTGGATTCCAGTGATGAAGAAGGCTGTGGCTATAAGATGCGGGACATGTTTAAGAAAGCACTGGATTCACCAGGCACTGATGACGATTATCAGTTCATGCTTGTCCAGCCCCCCGCTGTGGTGAACTTTGTGAAAACAATGTATATGGCAAACCTTACGTCACACCATTGCCTTCTTCGAATGACGATGGCCACAAGAGTGACGTCACACTGTGTCCACAGACCCACTTCCAGTGCCCTGGCGGTGGTGTGTTACTGTCTCCCTGTCTTTATCCTCTGCAACGGCATTGATGACTGCCCGGGTCATGAGGACGAGGCAGCATGTGAGCAGTTCACATGTCCAGGGTTCTACCAGTGCAGGAATTCGCCTGTCTGTCTTCATCCTGACCACGTGTGTGATGGGTTCATACACTGTGAGCAGCAGGACGATGAACGATTCTGCCATCACTTATGTCCCTACGAACTGCACGTGCCAAGGTCTGTCTTTCCAGTGCTGGGTGGAGATCAGCATTGAGACCTATCCAGACGTACGTTACCTGGATGCCAGCAGAAGCGGACTGAGGCCAGAACGTCTGTGGGACAACACCATGCTGGTGTTTCTGGCACTGCAACGATGTGGTCTTGTCATTCTGAATCTCCCTTCATTGTCTAACTTGCTCATTGTGGACGTCAGTTACAACAGCATCCACACGATGACAATAAACCAGCTGAAACAGGTGAGTAAACTCAAGATCTTATTACTGACAGATAACCCGTTGACCAGAATGTTTGAAGGCAACAGGTCCTCAGAGTCACACATCTTCCTCAGCCTGCGTATTCTGCACCTGTCTCAGGTTCCCATCCCTCAACTGTCTGCCCAGACCTTTGAGGCCTTTCCCTCACTGACTGTCCTCAACCTTTCACACAGCGGGTGTGCAGCAGGTGACCGGCAGTCTGCCCACACCCCAACTGCAGATCCTGGATGTGACAGGCTGTCACCTCATCACATCACATGCCCCGTCACTGGCTCTCCAACCTCCCCAGGCTGCACACTGTGCTCACAGACCGCCCCACCTTGTGCTGTGCTCACAACTTGCCTGCAGGCTTCGACATCAAACACTGTCACTCCCCTTCCTCTCTCTTCTCCTCCTGCAACGACCTGTTGGGATCAACCGCTCTGCGCGCTGTCACTGCCATCCTGGCTGTTGTTTTGCCATTCTGGGCAACGTTTCAACTCTCGTCGTCCACCTGCGTGAGGCAAACATGGACAAGAGTGGGAATAAAAACACAGCAGCATTGTCTTTGTGTCACAGTTGTCGATGTCTAACCTGGTGATGGGGGTGCACCTGTTGGGTGGGTGTGTGTGCGGCCGATCAGCTATTCCTGGGTAAATACCTGTGGGTAGACAGGTGGTGGAGGAACAGCCCGTGGTGCTCCCTGTTAAACTTTCTCTACCTGTTCTCTGTCCAGGTGTCCGCCTTGGTCCTGGTGTGTCTGACAGGAGATCACTGTGTTCACCTGTCCAGGCCAGACAGGGAGATGTGGGGCAGAAGACAGGTGATGGCTTCCAGCGTCCTGTGCTGGGGGAATAGGCCTGGTCCTGTCCGTCACACCACATATCTCCACCTGGACCCTGCACCATCAAAGCAGTATGTGTATGTATCCCTCTTCCCTTGACTCACGGCCAAGGCACTCATCACCACACCTCACTGGTGTTGATCACCTTGAACACAGGACTTATGGCCGTGACGACAGCAGGTCAACTTTACATCTTCTTCACAGTTCGGGCCAACCCCTCTCGTGTTCGTTACAGACTCCCGAAGATTGCAGCAGCTGAAGTTAGCTCGCCGCACTGTCAATGTCTCAGTGACTGACGCCTGTGGCTGGTTCTGGTGACTATTCTCGTCTTGTTGCTGCCCACACAGCAATTTGTGTCTGAAGAAATCCGCTCTGCTGTCACAGCCTTCACCCTGCCCGTCAACATGGCACTCAATCCTGTCCTGCACGTGACGAACGTAGCTTCAGAACGACGTAGACATGTACGGACACAGCGCGTGCTGCAACGTCTGGGCAAGAAGATAAAGAGAGTACATAGACTGAGGATAAAGAGAAAGACGATGATTTTTTATGTGTGTCAAAACTGAACATAACAAATTTCACTAGTAGAAAGACGTTTAATGCATAACGAATGATCACTCGGCTATTATTCTTATTCAGAATTCATGTGGCATTTTATATGACATCCGTACAAATGGCCAGTATTCGAAGCAAATGTACCTGCAACTAGAACGAATGAAACCGAGGTCTACATACACTAGCAACTGGTAATGATGATGATGATGATGATGATGATGATGATGATGATGATGTCATTTTCATTATTATTATTGTCGCTATATCATATTTAGCGTGTGTTGTTCTTGCTGATACTTCCGTCCGTGAGAGATGATACCTTTTCCATTAAGGTTTAGTAGTTAGTAGTAGTAGTAGTAGTAGTCAGAGTAGTAGTAGTAGTAGTAGTAGTAGTAGGAGAAGGAGGAGAGGAGGAGGGAGGAGGAGAGCAGCAGCAGCGCAGCAGCAGCAGCAGCCAGCAGCAGCAGCAGGAGTAGTAGTAGTAATGGTAGTATTTATTTCATTCTTCGTATATTATCTGTCAGATGTGATACCGTTTTCAGTTAGGTCAAGGCTCTATGGAACACATTTTGTCAATTATGTGCACACATGCTTCGAAATGTACTTCACTGGAGCCAACATTGTCGTCGTGGTCATCATCAGCATCATCATCGTCGTCGTCGTCGTCGTCATCATCATCATCATCATCATCATCATCATCATCATCATCATCATCATCATCAACATCATCATCATCATCATCAACAGCCTTTGTGTGGCTGTACGTCGGCAAATCCTGATCAGCGGCGCGGGCATAATGCTGTTATTGGGGGGGGTGGTGGCTGAAGAAGAGAACAAAGACAAAGAAAATGGATGAGGCCTACTGATGTCATTGGTTTTGATGGTCGTGTCATGCGTCGGAACGTATTCAATTTGATTCAAGGGGAACAACTGAGTGGTTTTAATGCAATGCATTCCCGTGGTTTTCCAATGCCCTTTTAATCACCACCGCTTATTGTCTTTTCCCCCCAACCTCTGCGCGCGCAGATTTCTATCCACCTCTCACACAAAAAGGCACACACCCACTGAGGAAGATGTGTCGAAAATGGAGTCACCTGACTTTGGCCAAAGTAAGTATAAAGTTGGCTCAAAAGAAACTAGGTAATGATTAAAGTCCCACTCAGCACAAAATAGTCAAAACCTGGTTGAAAAGAAACTAGGTAATGATTAAAGTCCCACTCAGCACAAAATAGTCAAAACCTGGTTGAAAAGAAACTAGGTAATGATAATCCTGACTTTGGCACAAAATAGTAGTAAACTAGGTTCAAAAGGAACGAGGTAATGATAATAATCCTGACTTTGGCACAAAAAATAGTATAAACTAGGTTCAAAAGGAATGAGGTAATGATAATAATCCTGACTTTGGCACAAAATAGTATAAACTTGGTTCAAAAGAAACGAGGTAATGATAATAATCCCGACTTTGGCACAAAATAGTATAAACTTGGGTTCAAAAGAAACGAGGTAATGATTATGATTTTCCAGGTGGACGTGACACCAAAGCTGCCTTTCGTTAATTACATTTGACACTTCAGTATACTGTGACTATGACAACGGTATTTGTAGGGCTCAGTTAAGCACAAACACTACTTTGAGAAATCAGGAAGATATGAAAGAGAGCAATGCATATAATGGCTCTGTGTTATATCTGCTTGACTTTCTTAACAAAGCGAAGCCTTTCCACGATTATATGAAAGCGACCATTGCACTGGATGACTGTCTACTATACCTCGCCAACATCTAGAAACAGTCAAGCAAGACAGTGGTTCCTACTATGATAAAAATGGCAGAAAAAGTTCAATATTCACGCGCATTGTTGTGCCTTCTTCTTCGTGTATTGGTTGACACTGTGGGTATCTTACCTGCAATACCTAGTGTTGCTATACAGGAGAGGATGGAAAAGTCTAATATCTATGCCTTGCAATGCCTTTCCACAAGGAGGTCATGAGATTTGGGAAATTTCTTCGACTAGAAGAGTTCATGACTACAGTGTGTTGGAGAGAGAGCAGTACTGGCCAGCATGCACGCTGCCTGAGGTTGCAGACGTCTCTTGGAGTGATGAAGAGTCCAGCAGCACCATGCTGGAGAAGGCATAAAGGTCAGCACGTGAGCCTTCATCTCCTCAGGTAGGACTGCGCTAGAAAGGGCTGAGAAGTCAACATGCTGTCTTACGTCTCCTACGAAAACAGTTTCCTGGAGATGACAGAGAAAGTGGACTAGTAAACTGACACCTCTGAAAGTAGCACCGTGCTGGAGAGGACAGAAAGGTCAGCATGTGAGCCTCCACTTTCTGGAGTAAAATTGTGTTGTAGATGGCAGAAAAGATCAACATGTAAACCTCTACCTCGCAAAGTAGCGCTGTGTTGTAGAGGGCAGAAAAGATCAACATGTAAAACCTCTCCTCCCAAAGTAACGCTGTGTTGTAGAGGGCAGAAAAGATCAAACATGTAAACCTCTACCTCGCAAAGTAACGCTGTGTTGTACAGGCCAGAAAAGATCAACATGTAAACCTCTCCCTCCCAAAGTAACGCTGTGTTGTAGAGGGCAGAAAAGATCAACATGTAAACCTCTCCCTCCCAAAGTAACGCTGTGTTGTAGAGGGCAGAAAAGATCAACATGTAAACCTCTCCCTCCCAAAAGTAACGCTGTGTTGTAGAGGGCAGAAAAGATCAACATGTAAACCTCTCCCTCCCAAAGTAACGCTGTGTTGTAGAGGGCAGAAAAGATCAACATGTAAACCTCTACCTCGCAAAGTAACGCTGTGTTGTAGAGGGCAGAAAAGATCAACATGTAAACCTCTACCTCGCAAAGTAACGCTGTGTTGTAGAGGGCAGAAAAGATCAACATGTAAACCTTTACCTCCCAAAGTAACGCTGTGTTGTGTAGAGGGCAGAAAGATCAACATGTAAACCTCTCCTCCCAAAGTAACGCTATTGTGGAGGACAGAAAAGATCAGCCTGTAAACCTCTCCCTCCTAAAGTAACGCTATTGTGGAGGACAGAAAAGACCAGCCTGTAAACCCTAATTTCTTGAGACTGCACCGTACTGCAAAGGGGTGGAAACGATCAGCATGTATGCCCTGCCTCTCAAAGGAACCCCGTGCTGTAGAGGGCAGAACAGATCAGCATGTCAGCCTCCATCTCCTGAACTAACATCGAACTGCAGAGGACTAAAAGGATCAGCATATAAGCCTTTAACTCAAAATATAACATCGAGCTGCAGAGCGCAGAAACAATCAGTACGTAATTGTAACATTTCATCTTCTAAAGTAGCACCACGCTGAGGGGGGGGGGGGGGGGAGAGCCAAAACACACACACAAATAAACACACATCAACATGTTAACTTGCATCTCCTCGAATGAAACCATTCAGGAGCGTATAGGAAAGATCAGGGTGCAAGCTTATATTTCTTAAAAGAATGCCATTCTGGAAGTCAGAAAAGATCGGCATGTAACCTACGTAAAGTAACATGGTGCTGTAGAATGCAGAAAAGGTCAGGTTGTAGCCTACGTAAAGTAGCACGGTGCTGTAGAATGCAGAAAAGGTCAGGTTGTAGCCTACGTAAAGTAGCACGGTGCTGTAGAATGCAGAAAAGGTCAGGTTGTAGGCCGGCGCTCCTGATGTAATGCCGAGCTGTAGAGGACAGAGAAGATCAGCACGTAAACCTCCAGTCCCTCAGAGGACAGCACGGTGTTACTTCAAAGGTGTTGATCGAGTGCTCATCTTGCCGTCCCTCTCCAGCCCGGCATTATTGTTTTCTTCTATAAGCAGAAGTTGTCACTCACATGTACTGGTGAAATTATATATATATATATATATATATATATATATATATATATATATTATACATATATATATATCCAGGTGTAAAATCTCGCGTTCACTGGCTCCAAGCCAATGAAAGTACCTGACAAATGAACATATTTCTGATAAAAAAAGATAGGGACAGGAGGGGTGTGGTTGCGAGTGATTGGTAGTACAAATCATGCAGTTTTGAGAAAACAGTAAACAAGACGAACTTTGCCGTATGGTATGTAAAACCAGAGCAACAGTAGCTAAATTTTCGTGTTCATTTTCTTGTTTTTATTGGATGTTTTGTTTTTTTTTTCATGGGAGAAGAGGGATGGATGAATGGTGGAGTATCTTGGAAACAAGATAAAGCAGAAAGTTTTTAGCGTGTTCAGAACAGTCGTATAATGCTGACAATCAAAATTAGTCCTGAATACCGTGTTGATGCCTTCCAGTGCGGCGTGTTGACCGTAATGATTACCTGAATGTTTAGAGTTTGCCCTTAGCTGGGCAGTCTGCCAGCATAGAAGCCGGACTTCATGAAGCCCAGAGGGGGACTGCCGAAACACGCAGTGAAGGACCACCTGAATGTTTAGAGTTTGCCCTTAGCTGGGGCAGTCTGCCAGCATTAAAGCCGGACTTCATGAAGCCCAGAGAGGGGGACTGCCGAAACACGCAGTGAAGGACCACCTGAATGTTTAGAGTTTGCCCTTAGCTGGGCAGTCTACCAGCATAGAAGCCGGACTTCATGAAGCCCAGAGGGGGACTGCCGAAACACGCAGTGAAGGACCACCTGAATGTTTAGAGTTTGCCCTTAGCTGGGCAGTCTGCCAGCATAGAAGCCGGACTTCATGAAGCCCAGAGGGGGACTGCCGAAACACGCAGTGAAGGACCACCTGAATGTTTAGAGTTTGCCCTTAGCTGGGCAGTCTGCCAGCATAGAAGCCGGACTTCATGAAGCCCAGACGGGGACTGCCGCCGAAACATGCAGTGAAGGACCACCTGAATGTTTAGAGTTTTGCCCTTAGCTGGGCAGTCTGCCAGCATGGAAGCCGGACTTCATGAAGCCCAGAGGGGGGGACTGCCGAAACACGCAGTGAAGGACCACCTGAATGTTTAGAGTTTGCCCTTAGCTGGGCAGTCTGCCAGCATAGAAGCCGGACTTCATGAAGCCCAGACGGGGACTGCCGAAACATGCAGTGAAGGACCACCTGAATGTTTAGAGTTTGCCCTTAGCTGGGCAGTCTGCCAGCATGGAAGCCGGACTTCATGAAGCCCAGAGGGGGACTGCCGAAACACGCAGTGAAGGACCCTATGGAACAGGACTTGGATGAAGACTGGCGTCCTAGACCCAAGCGTAATTCCGGTTGATTTTGTTGTTGTTGTTTTGTTGTTGTTGTTGTTTTGATTTTTTGATTTACGAATATGGGTATATAAAGTAGAATACAGTTTTTTGGTGCCGCAGCTAATAATTAGTGTTTCTTGTCTTTTTTGTTTCCTTACCACACTTTCTCTTCTCTTACTTTTGTAACCAACCCCCCCCCCCCCCCCCCACAACACACACACACACACACACACACACACACACACACACGCGCGCGCGCGCGCGCGCGCGCACTCCTCCCCCACTCGCTGGGCTGCTGTTGGATTCCGTGTTTGAACTCTTGGTGCTGAGCATACCACAGAATTTGTAGACTGGGGTATGTTTTTATATATGTGCCAAAGGACAACGTGCACAAGGAGTTTTGCTTCCTCCCCCAACCCCCCCCCCCCACACACACACACACACACACACACCCACTCCCACCCCCCCGATGAGTCCGATCCGATCCGATCCAGCGGACAGAAAGCCCTTGGAGCAGGCAATGTGAATGATTTTGTTTTCATAAGAAGCTTCAACAGTATCCGTATGCTAATTATGAACGATGTGACATCTGCAGTTCCCTGATTTGACATTCTAATTTTCATAGTCACCCCACTCCCCTCCACACGCACACTTTATTTTCAACTTGACGAAGTCAGTGATATACTGACGGACAAATTTGCAGCCTGCACTCGATTTCCCCCACTTCTTAATTGTTCTGTCTGTAGAGAGAAAAAAAATATGGTGCGAGATGAAACTAAGTATATGCTTCTGAGATCATTGGTCTTCTTTTCCTTATTAACGTTGGTCTACCTGTAGGTCAGTACATTTAAACACAATACTCTGACCATACATACGCAAATACAGTCGCTCTTACTATCCATATATTCATTGATAGGACAAAAAAAAGAAAAAGAAAGAAAAAGAAAAGAAAAGAAAAGAAAAACCTCATCATCGCCGGGGATCCCAGTTTTATCGATGGACCTTCCACTTCCTGAGGACACGTTGTTTCTGCAGCTGACTTTTTGCTGTCTCCGCTTCACTTCGATGCCACCTTTCTGTTTACACAGAATTTGAGGATCCGAGTTCATAGCAAGAGGTGCCATATAACAGCCCCGAAGTCACTCTCCCTGAACACAGCACCAGAGTCACACTCCCTGAACACAGCCCAAGAGTCACGTTAACAGAATATAGCCCCGGAGTCACTCTCCCTGAATACAGCACCAGAGTCACTTTAACAGAACATAGCCCTGGAGTCACTCTCCCTGAATACAGCTCCAGAGTCACTTTAACAGAACATAGCCCCGGAGTCACTCTCCCTGAATACAGCTCCAGAGTCACTCTCCCTGAATACAGCACCAGAGTCACTTTAACAGAACATAGCCCCCGGAGTCACTCTCCCTGAATACAGCTCCAGAGTCACTCTCCCTGAATACAGCACCAGAGTCACTTTAACAGAACATAGCCCCGGAGTCACTCTCCCAGAATACAGCTCCAGAGTCACTTTAACGGAACATAGCCCCGTAGTCACTCTCCCTGAATACAGCTCCAGAGTCACACTCCCTGAACGCAGCACCAGAGTCACTCTCCCTGAATACAGCACCAGAGTCACACTCCCTGAATACAGTCCAAGGGTCACACTCCCTGAAGAAAGCCCGAAGGTCACTCTCCCTGAACAAAGCACCACAGTCACACTGTCTGAACACAGCACCAGAGTCACTCTCCCACAACACAGCCCACAGTCCAATAACAAAACACACACACACACACACACACACACACACACACACACACACGTTCGCGCGCGCGCCTGTTTGTGTGTGGGTGTGTGGGGGTGTGCGCGCGCGCGCGCGTGCGCTCGTGTGTGTGTGTGTGTGTGTGTGTGTGTGTGTGTGTGTAATGCGATATGTATATTAATGGGATGTCCTATTTTCTGATCCAATCCCATTTCAAGCCTTAAAACTCTGTTCTTCCGCGTGTCCTTGTTTTACAATAAACTTTCAAAACTTATATCAAAACTTTAGTTTCGCGGGGAAAGGACAAGGCGTAAAAAGTTGAATAAATGTATTCGCAACCTTTGAAGTCCTAGAATTAGGAAGCTACGGGTGTGTAACTCGCCTCCTCGGCTAATGAAAGGGAAATACTGGTCCGTAGAGCCGTCTGTGCAGCCAACTCTAGCACGGGTCCAGGAGCAGCCCAGCGACCACCAAAGCACGTATACTGTACAGCTGATGGTGGGTCCTGACAGAGCTGCCAACCATTCCACTTTCCGCGGAATGTATTCAGCTCAAACGTACGTCATTCACCTGACGTCAAAAAATTCTGTCCTCGAAGAAAAGTTTGTTGTTGTTTTCTTTTTATTCGCAGAGTTCGCACATCTGCCGTTCGTTTAGCCAGAGAATTCTTTTCACACTTACTTCCGGTTCAGGTTTTTTTTTTTTTTTTTTCTGCTGCTATCATGTCTAAAAGACCTGCTTGACCGATCAACCATGAGGCAGAAAAAAGAAAACAGAAATTAGAACAGAAGTGCAGATTCATGTTGCTGTCTGCGGTCGTAATGGGAGTGATGCTGATCCCAGCCAGAAATTCGTCCGGTAAAAGTGTTCAGCTGCCGTGTCAGGGAGAACCGGTCTCTTTCATGACCAGTTCCGTTAGCAACACACACACACACACACACACACACACACGCACACACACACACACACACACACACACACACACACACACACACACACACACTGATATGGGAAGACCAGCTGGCACATAGATAGGGTAACGACGACTGAATGGGAAGGCAAAATGGCACAAAGATATTGTAAACCACTAAATTAGAAGTGAAACTGGCACATTATTTAATTGGCTAACGACTAACTGGGAAGGCAAAATGGCACAAAAATGTTGTAACGACTAAATGGGGAAGGGAAACTAGCACATTGTTAACTAACGACATTGTTAGGCTACCGACTAAATGTGAAGGCCAACTCGCACATAGATAGGGTAGCAACTAAATGGGAAGGCAGACTGGCACATAGTAAGGGTAACGAATAAATGGTGGGCCAAACTGGCAAATAGATAGGGTACTAACTAAATGTGAAGGGAAACTGGCACATAGATAGACTAACGACTAAATGGGAAGTGAAACTGGCAAATAGATAGGGTAACGACTAAATGGGAAGGGGAATTGGCAAAAAGATAGGGTAACATCTAACTGGGAAGGGGAAACTGGCACATAGGGTAACAACTAACTGGGAAGGGGAACTGGCACATAGATAGGGTAAAGACTAAATGAGAAGGGAAACTGGCACATAGATAGGGTAAAGACTAAATGGGAAGGGAAACTGGCACATAGACAGGGAAACGACTAAATGGGAAGGGTAACTGGCACATAGATAGGGTAACGACTAAATGGGAAGGGTACTGGCACATAGATAGGGTAAAGACTAAATGAGAAGGGAAACTGGCACATAGGGAAGCGACTAAATGGGAAGGGAGGCGAAAAGAGTAGTGATTACAGCAGGTGACATGAATAGTAATGATATAATGTGAGTGATGCCATCGGAAGAGTCCTTTACAGCATGTGAAAGCATTAGTAATTATAGAATGACAGTGACGACATCGGAAGGGTTCTGTACAGCATGTGAAAGTATTAGTAATTATAGAATGACAGTGACGACATCGGAAGGGTTCTGTACAGCAGATGTAAACCCCTTCTGGCAGGTCAACTGCTGTTTGGCTGATTCAGAAACAGCTGGCATTAAACAAGAACAGGCGCCTACACCCCCTCCCGAATTTCCCCTAGCGTCTCTTTACAATTGACAAGCATCAAGACAGCATCACGAAATACCATTGATTTGGGAGACAGCCAGGGAAAGATTCGTCCCTCTGACTACTCTCCCTTGACCAACTCACACAGCAGGCAGCGACATGGCACATGATGAATGGTACCTGCCAGATCAGGTATTGACAGACTAAAACAGGCAGTGACATGACACATGATGAAAGGTCAGGCAGATCAGTATTGACAGACTAAATCAGGCAGTGACATGACACATGATGACTGGTCAGGCAGATCAGGTATTGACAGACTAAAACATGCAGTGACATGACACATGATGAATGGTACCTGGCAGATCAGGTATTGACAGACTAAATCAGGCAGTGACATGACACATGATGAATGGTACCTGGCAGATCAGGTATTGACAGACTAAGCACAAGCAGTGGCATGACAACATGATGAATGGTCAGGCAGATCAGGTATTGACAGACTAAAACAGGCAGTGACATGACACATGATGAAAGGTCAG
>JADBJO010007041.1:40000-59277 GCA_016801955.1 Conus betulinus
AGCTGGCTGTTTGAACTAGTGCCTACAACGGAGCTGGAGAAACAGTTGAACTGCAATTAAGTGCCTGTGTGCGTTGCTTAACAGTCGAACTGTATTGTGACTGTGTGCATCAGAGTTAACAGTTGTACTGCAATTAAGTGCCCGTGTGCGTTGGAGTTAACAGTTGTACTGCAATTAAGTGTCTGTGTGTGTTGGAGGTAACAGTTGTACTGCAATGAAGTGACTGTGTGCGTTGGAGTTAACAGTTGTACTGCAATAAAGTTACTGTGCGCATTTGAGTTAACAGCTGTACTGCAATAAAGTTACTGTGTGCGTTGGAGTTAACAGTTGTACTGCAGTTAAGTTACTGTGTGCGTTGGAGTGAACAGTTGCACTGCACTGTGGTGATATTATTATTTGATGACGGTGCGTGTGAGTACACACAGCTGAACAGCAAATTAAACTGTTTGTATTTTAGTGTCAACAGCACCTACATTCCGGTGACCGCCATGGGGTGTGTTGATTGCATCATATATATGATAAAGATAAAGCTGTTGACGTCACTGACAATGCTCATCGTGCATGCTGTCAGTGGTCTGTCTTCTTCACACATTGTTGGAGTCTGAGCAAGTGTGTTGGGGCTTATACAAGTGGTGTTTGGTCGAAGAGGGGAATGTCACCCAGTGCCACAAATACACCCAGGAGAGAGTCCAGGTACAAATGCTACAGTTTTTGTGTGTGTTGTGGCTGCTGTTGTGATTGCTATGGCGTCTGGTATGAAAGGTTGCATTCAAGATCAAAGCTCCGTCATTGTGCATTTCTGTTATCATCAGATGTAATTTCACGGCATGCGTGTGTAGCACACAGTCACCTTGTTTCATGGAAACAGATGGTGTAAACCTCTCTCTTACCAGTGCTCATGCGTGGGCACAATCGTGTGTGTGTGTGTGTGTGTGTGTGTGTGTGTGTGTGTGTGTGTGTGTGTGTAAACCTCTCTCTTACCAGTGCTCATGCGTGGGCACAATCGTGTGTGTGTGTGTGTGTGTGTGTGTGTGTGTGTGTGTGTGTGTGTGTGTGTGTGTGTGTGTGTGTGTGTGTGTGTGTGTGTGTGTGTGTGTGTGTGTGTGTGTGTGTGTGTGTGTGTGTATACGTGTGAGTGTGTTGCGCGCGTGTGTGTGTGTGTGTGTGTGTGTGTGTGTGTGTGTGTGTGTGTGTGTGCGTGCTTGCGTGCGTGAGTGCGTACGTGCGCGCGCGCGCGCGTATGTGTGTGTGTGTGTGTGTGTGTGTGTGTGTGTGTGCGTGTGTGTGTGTGTGTGTGTGTGTGTGTGTGTGTGTGCGCGTTTGTGTGTGTGTGTGTGCGTGATGTGTGTGTGTGTGTGTGTGTGTGTGTGTGTGTGTGTGTGTGTGTGTGTGTGTGTGTGTGTGTGTGTGTGTGTGTGTGTGTGTGTGTGTTCTTCTTCAGTTTAACGTCCTTCCACTAAAAGTGATATCAGACGATGTGTTGAAGTATATGGAATGTGCGTATTCACTGTGTGGTAGTTTCTTGATAATGTGTTGCATGAAAAAAACATTTCCTATGATATGAGTTGAGACTGGAGATGGCCAGATAGAGGGACAAAGTGTGGATGTGAGTTTGTGTGTGTGTGTGGTGTGTGTGTGTGTGTGTGTGTGTGTGTGTGTGTGTGTGTGTGTGTGTGTCTGCGCGCGCTTGTATGTAAATGTGTCATTTTTTTTTTCCGGATTTAGGCAAGTACGCTTCAAACTGAGTGTAGCATAGGAGCAAGAGTACTGTAAGTAATGCTAAATAATTAAACAATCTAATATTAAAGGATAGAACATCAAAGGTAAATGCCCACTGGGCTGTGTAACAAACATTTACAAACTGAGGAAAGAAAAGAGTAGTCATTCAAAATCTTGGACACAGATGACGGACTGGATCCGTCAGATAAAACTACAAACGCCCGACTGACGATATAATTCCCTTGCTCTTGGGCAATTGATTAACAGATGTCCTACTCCGAGTGTGTTTCTCCACACATACATCTAATGTTTTTACAGAACTTCGTACGAAGGGAATTTAACCGCATTCTGTGCAGTAAACTTCTACTCCTCTAGACAGAGAAGCAAGGTGATTGCTTGACGAGGTTTTCGAGTTGATTTTGCCACAAAATTTAACACAACTCTGATAATACTGAGTATCCGATTTCATTATCAAGTTTCTGAAACTTTCATCCGATGTTTTGTTTAGAAGAATATTGCATTCTGTTAAATCCAAAGGAATATTAAGAGGAATTGAACCTTCAACATTTCGAGCTGCCTTTCTTGCAGCCTGATCGACTCTCTCATTTGCTGAAATGCCACAATGAGAGGGGACCCAGCAAAAGCTAACTGATGTGCCTTTATCGGATAAGAGATGTATAACATGATTTATTTCTGTTATCATCTCCAAACGGATTTTGAAATTGAAGACTGGATTACTTCAAGAGCAGACCTAGAATCAGTACATACTAGTACGTGACTGACATTCAGATGGAGAGAGAAAGAATATAATTTAAGGACATTAGGATGGCGGCTAGCTCGGCACTAAAAATCGAAAAATTTCTGCCAAGATGGACATTTTCTCCACGTTTAAGTCAGGTATTACAAAGCTGCCCCTGTCCTACTGTCTTCTAGCACTGAGCCATCTGTGAAAATTTTTAGGTGGTTTCTTGTACTGATTTTCCAGGTGTAAGCATACGGAAATTTTTAGTATGTTGGGTGAATCTTTTTTTGACAAATCTGAATGAATCGTATCAAAGAAGGCCTTCGTTTGTTCCCATCTTGGTACTGGTGAAAAGGATGGTTTAACAGCGATTTCATTACTATTTGTTGGAATCTCTGACAAGGTTAGAAGTATACGAGTAGATTGATTTTGTAGATTGTATTCCTCTTGCTCGTTTTCCAAAATCTTTTTCAGAATTTAAACAAACTTCTTTTGAACAGAAATTTTTCTGTGTAAAACTCTTCAGAACGAACTTCGACGCAGCTACTTTCGAACCTCGCTGAGAGGTAGAACTCCAATCTCATTGTATGTTCCTAAGTTGGATGTATGTGTGGGAACACCAAGAGCGAGTTTGTAAAGCCTTGCAATCAATGCTCTGCAATTTATTTAACAGATGTTGTGGTGCGCTGAAAAATACTTCCTGAGCATAGGTTAACCTAGATCGCACAAGAGCGGTTGATTGAGGTATTAAAGTCGAAGCATCTTGGCCCCATGGTTGCTTGTTTATAATCTTAAGAAAGTTTAAACTTTTCTGTGCTTTATTTAATGTGGTCAATGTGCTGGTTCCATGACAGTTTAGAAGTTAAGATTATACCTAGGAATTTTACTGATTTAACATATTTTATTTCAATGCCATCTAAAGTAAAAACTGGGAGCTTTTCTGGGTCATACCCAGAATTGAAAAGCATTATATGTGTTTTTTTCTAAAGAAAGTGCGAGCCCGTTTTGTTGTAAAAATACATTTATTTTATTGAGTTCTCGTTGGTATAAAGCTTTTATGTAGTTCAGCGACCTCGAAGGGGTTATTCGTTTCATGGTTACTCTCATCCAAAGGCATATATCATCAGCAAATTGAGCTAACTCTGTGCCTTTCGATATAAGCCTTTGGGTAAATCTGCCATTAAAATATTGAATAAGATAGGAGATATTACTGAACCTTGTGGCAGTCCCATTTGCAATGTTCTCGAATTTGAATAAGTATGTTTTATTTTTGTTTGAATTGATCGATTTTCTAAGAATTCATGAACATAATTATACATGTTACCGTTAATTCCAACAGTTTTTATATTTGTATAATAGTCTACTATGCCATACTTGATCATAAGCTTTTTTTAACGTCAAAGAATGTAGCTAGGATGTTTTTTCGTCTTGGAAATTGTTGTTTCACTTGAGTTGTAAGTTTGACTAGGTGTTCTACTGTGGATCTGCCAGTTTGAAATCCAGCTTGGTTAATCGGTATGACATCATGCTTCTTACAGTAATAAGATAATCTATTTAGTACGATTCGTTCCATTAATTTACAGGTATGGGATGTTAAGGCGATTGGGCGGTAACTGTTTATATCAGTGCGAGGTTTTCCATGTTTATATATAGGAACGATAATGGAATGTTTCCATAACTGAGGTATTTTACCATCATTCCAACATTTTTGAAAAAAAAAAAAATGGAGGAACTGCACAACGTTTGCTGCTGGTAGGTGGCGTAGCATTTCATTCGAAATACCATCAAGGCCGACTGAAGTTTTCTTGCTGCCTAATTTACTAAGACATTTTTGAACTTCTTGTAGTGTTATAGGGGCGTTTAGGTAGTGGTTATTCCCAGGGTCTTTATTACTACTTATATAATGCTTATCCTCTTGTTCCCGATATGGTCTATTTTTTTCTGTCAAACTATTCATGCTGCTGTTTTTGGCAAACATGTCAACAAAAGCTTCAGCTTTATCAGAATTTGAAAGGGAAATTAGAATTACCGAGTTTAATAGAGTATTGTGGAAGTTTACTTCCATTTTTCATTGTTTTTATTTTTTTCCATACTTTTTCTTTGAAATTAGATACTTCATGTTTGCAAAAAATGACCAGTATTGTCGCTTCGCCTGAGCTATAATCTCTTTCAATTTATTTTTTGCTTTCTTTTTTTTCAAGAAGATTTTCAGCGCACTTTATTTCGTTTATATGCTTTCAACTTTAACTTGTTCTCCTTTTTTGCCTCCTCACAAGCTTCATTCCACCAGACATTGCCCAAATGCTTTTTAGAAACCATAGATTTTATCCTTGGAATTGACTGGTTTGCGGCAGACAGCAAAGCGTTTTGAAAGAGATAATACAGCTTGTCAACATCTTGGGTGGTAACGTCATCACAGTTTATTTTAGCATACGTTGAGGTCGCCCGCTTCTCCGCTGCTTTTTTTCTGTGTGTGTGTGTGTGTGTGTGTGTGTGTGTGTGTGTGTGTGTGTGTTTGCTAAGAGCATTTTGTGTGTGTGTGTGTGTGTGTGTGTGTGTGTGTGTGTGTGTGTGTGTGTGTGTGTGTGTGTGTGTGTGTGTTTGCTAAGAGCATTTGAGCTGCTGACACAAGATGCTGTATTTGAGGAAAAAATGAATCCTATGCATGTATATCCACATGTGCAGACATACGTAAAGACAAAGAGACAGACAGACATACAAACATATAGATATAAATGTAGACAGATGGATATAGATGTAGATATATAGGTAGAGAGATAGGCAAATAAACAGACAAAGAGAGACAGACAGACAAACAGACGAACACACAGATAGAAACACAGACTCACAGACAGACAGACAGATAGGCTGACAGACAGCGAGGGAGAAACGGAATCAGAGAGAGAGAGAGAGAGAGAGAGAGAGAGAGAGAGAGAGAGGAGAGAGAGAGAGAGAGAGAGAGAGAGAGAGAGAGAGCAAATACGATTTTGTGTTATTGAGGGCGAAATGAATAAGCTGTCGTTTCCCTGCTTACACTCTGCCTCAAACACAATTACCCCATGGACCGGCAAAAGGAAGTAAAATAAACAGGAGTTGTAAACAAAATCTAAACCCAGTCACGCTGACCTGAACATACGCGCGCACACACGCACGCACACCCACCCACCCACACACACACACACACACACACACACACACACGCACACACGCACGCACACACGCACGCACGCACGCGCACACGTGCGTACGTGTGTGTGTTTGTGTGTGTGTGTGTGTGTGTGTGTGTGTGTGTGTGTGTGTGTGTGTGTGTGTGTGCGTGTGTGTGTGTGTGTGTGTGTGTGTGTGTGTGTGTGTGTGTGTGTGTTGTACGAAAAAAACAAATCTTGTAAAAATTGCACACACCATAGAGCTATATTATCATGTAGACAAATCCATGCTTTGTTGTTCTTGTTTTTGTT
This sequence comes from Conus betulinus, assembly GCA_016801955.1. NCBI lineage: Eukaryota > Metazoa > Mollusca > Gastropoda > Neogastropoda > Conidae > Conus > Conus betulinus. The sequence continues at coordinate 45,920 of JADBJO010007041.1, forward strand.
GTGTTTTTTTAGCATACGTTGAGGTCGCCCGCTTCTCTCCGCTGCTTTTTCTGTCGTGATGATTTTCCTCAACTTCCCTATCATCCTGTGGATGCCATCAGACGACGCCATCTGCAAGTGGCTCCTCAAAGTGGTCATCACATTGCTGCCGTGTGAGTACACATGGTCCTCAGAGTATTCCCCTTAGGGTGGTATTCAATGATGTATTTCTTTTACATTTATCATTTGAATGTTTTGTTTGTTTTATGGTAGACAGAAACTCTAGGAGAGCTTGGCAGCAGAAGGTCTTCAGAGAAGAACCCCCCCCCCCCCCCCCCCCCCCTCAGTCAAGTGTTTCGGCACTGAACTCCTTACACTCTAAGGGAGCTGGGCCGCATGCAGGTCATGACTCCCAGATGTCCTTCTACTGCCAACGTTTTTTTTTTTTCTTTTTGGCGCTGCTGGGATTCGAACCCGCAACTTTCGGATGGGTGGGCGTCTCAAGGCGTGCCTTTTTGGACGGATATCTTATCCCACTGCTGACTGGACAAACTGTTCTAAACTGAAGTTCTCTTTCTTTCCTCCTCGAGCAGATCCAGCCGGAAATCCTTTCATTTGCCTCTGCCATTGCCTTCATGACTCTGGTCCTCTTCTTGCCCGTAAACCTGAGCCATCTCATGAGGTCACAGGTTGATGAGCCTTCTTCTTCAGCGTTCCACAGCTACATAGCTACAGTGGAGAACAATCTGCGGCCTCATGCTACTCTTCATGATGATTTCTGGATAGTATTCCCCTTCTGGGAGGTCTGTTGTGCATTCCCTGTCGTCTGCCCCGTCAGAAAACCCTGTTTCCATGCTTTTGATATCACCGCTGTTCCAGACCACGATGTGTGGCCTCCTGCCGTGTAGATCTTTGTTGCTGGAGTTTCCTGGTGGCGTAGAGCTACCTCCAACGGTGCCAACCACTTGTGCCATCACCATGAGCACTTGGTTGTGCCTTCATGTGTACCTTCCCTGGGTTAGCGCTGCTTTCCATGAACTGTTTGCACTGTTTGTTTTTGCCGTGACAGGGTGGACTTGTGGGTCATCTGATTTCCCTATCAGACGAGCTTTGAATTCGAGGGCAGAATTGAGGATGAAGCTGACTCTGAGAGATGCCATGTACTATATATCATTCCAGGCGAGCCTTCTTTGGAGTGCATTTTTCCCACGTAGTCCACGGTCCTTGTTGACTTGCTTAGCTGCCTTACTGGACTCTTATGGTGTTCTCTTCTTTCTTTACCACCTCCATTTCCATGTCTCTCTTTGCTTATTTTTGCTTTGCTTTGAATATTTATTCAGAAAAAAAAATGCTACAGCCTTTTGATTTATGAGTGTAGTATGTGTATACCAGATCGATGCTTAGAAGAGGGCACTTTTTTTCTGAAATGGAACATGTAAAATAAACAAAACAATGAAGCAGAGGACCCCCAGTCGTCAGACAAAACATGAACAAATGTGGACAGCTGTTAGTTCCGACATAGGGTCTGATCTGGGCACATCGTGTGGGAATGATCCCTGCCACATCATCACTGAGTTTTTTCCCCCTGGTGTACGTTTCGGTGTAATTGAACGATAATTTCAGCATGATACGGGTTATAGGCGGAACGTAACTGTAGGTTTGAGTCAGATAAAGATTTGACATAGATTTGTATCTGGGTTACTTAGGTTTGGTCAACTCTTAGGCATACGCTTTGTTCTTAGGAATGAAAAACATTCTCTCTATAGTTTTAAGCAATGTTTGATATTGAGAATTTCGTGGATATGATTTCGATTTCACCCATACCATTATCGTTTGTACAGAGGCTCTATGAAGACGATGACCGTGCCGTGCCGTTTGTCTGTCTGTTTCTTTAGCACTAAATGTTGGAACAACCCTGGTGCTAGTGGCAGCGTACCCACAAAGACGATGACCGTTGGAAGGACTCAAACCCCTCCCTGACCAGGTCATTTCGTTGGATGTCTTTCTTCTTCGCTGTTCTGGACCTCATACCGACATGTTTCTTCTTTTTCTTTCATGCATGTTTCATTGGGCGTGGTGATAGTCGAACAACAGATATGTTGTCAAAGGTTTTAACAGTGCAAAGATCCAGGCCAGCATCCTTTGGAAGCACCTTTGCAGGAAACTGGTCGCCGCCATGAAACGCCTTAAGGCCAGCATCTGTGGAAAGCACCTTTCCAGAAAAATGGTCATGACCATGGAAAGCTTCAAGGCCAGAAGCTCTGGAAAACACCTTTCAGGAAACTGTCATCACCATGGAAAGCCTTAAGGCCAGCATCTGTGGAAAGCACCTTTCCAGAAAACCGGTCATGACCATGAAACACCTTGGGCCTGGAACTGTCCAGGACTTTCCAGACAACCCACTGCGACATCAGCCTGGTCAGCCAGAGGGGCACGGCAGTCCGCCCATCAGACATGCTCCTGGTGGGTCCTGCTGGTGACCTGCCTCCAGGGATTGATCAGAATGGCATCTCAGACACCTCTTTGGTCAGGACCGGTCACTCTGAAGAACAGCGCGTTATAACGCCGCTGACGCTTATCGATCGGGGGGCACAAGTATCCACCGGACTCCAGGACAAGGGGAGGTCAGCAGGTACACCACCATGGATTCCGTCATCCACCAGACTGCAGGACAAGATGACGTCAGCAGGTACACCATCATGGATTCCGTCATCCACCAGACTGCAGGACAAGATGACGTCAGCAGTACACACCACCATGGATTCCGTCATCCACCGGACGGCAGGACAAGATGACGTCAGCATGTACACCACCATGGATTCCGTCATCCATCAGACTGCAGGACAAGATGACGTCAGCAGGTACACCACCATGGATTCCGTCATCCACCAGACAGCAGGACAAGATGACGTCAGCAGGTACACCACCTTGGATTCCGTCATCCTCCAGGGTGCTCCACCAGAGCGGTCAGGTCGGTCTACTGCCATGGATCCTGTCATCAGTCAGGGCGGTCAGGAAGAGTTGTCTCGCAGTCACACTGCCAGGGATGCCCCCAGGGTCCACTCCATCTGTCGGCCTCAGCTCACACTGGCTGACTTTCATAGCTTCGTGGACCCCCAGACCAACCGCCTGATCTTTCAGCTTCGTCCAGGGCACACAGGCGTGGATACTCCCACCAGTGCATACATCTAAAGAATGTCCACACCAGTACACCAATCTGAACAATCCTTCCGCCAGTACATACATCTAAAGAATGTTACCACTAGTACACCGGCACACCGATCTCAACAATCCCTCCACCAGTTAACACATCTAAAGGATCCTTACACACCAGTACACCGATCTCAACAATCCCTCCACCAGTTAACACATCTAAAGGATCCTTACACCAGTACACCGATCTCAACAATCCCTCCACCAGTTAACACATCTAAAGGATCCTTTCACAAATCAGAAGAATTCTTCTGCCAGTGCATGTATGTAAACAGTCCTTCCATCACACATGTAAACAGTCCTTCCATCACACATGTAAACAGTCCTTCCATCACACATGTAAATAGTCCTCCATCATACATGTAAACAGTCCTCCATCGCACATGTAAACAGTCCTTCCATCACCCATGTAAACAGTCCTCCTACCACACATGTACACAGTCCTTCCATCACGCATGTAAAAAGTCCTTCCATCACACATGTAAACAGTCCTTCCATCACACATGTAAACAGTCCTTCCATCAACGCAAACATGTGAAGAATCTTCCTACCATCACACACAGATCTGCACTGTTCATCCCACCACTCAGCACATCTGAAAGATTCTTGCACGAATACACATAATGGCTGAAGAATCCCACAGTTAGTGAACACGTCAGAATAATCCCTCTACCCAGTGAACTCATCTTCAGTTTTGTTTTGTTTTTCTGTCACATTCTCCGTGCCACCTCGGTGACATTGCGTCCTGCCTGTCATTCTGGCTGTGCATTCACAGCCACAGCCCCGGCACTGGCATTGCGTCCTGCCTGTCATTCAGGCTGTGCATTCCCAGCCACAGCCTGGCCCGCCTCCCACAGCCCCGGCACTGGCAATCCACAAGGAGGCAACTTACCAGCGAAGACACTGCACTGCTGCCGAGTCACGTGGGTGGTGGTCAGTGGCGCCTGTTCGGGTCCAGCATGGGAAGGACACTACGTACTGAACCTCTTTCTGACCACAAGGATTGTTCAGTAGCACAGCCAACTAGAGTGAACTTTCCCTCTTCAGCGCGCCGCCACGTCCATGCAATGACCGTCCTCTTGACTTTGTCGATATGTGTGACCCCAAAGAAACTCTTCAAGGTCATAGACGTGAAGAGGAAATTAAAACCGAGTTCACCATGAGAGCTGGGAATGAAGAGCCACTGAATCCGAGACACTTTGAGCCAATCAGTGAGGATAAGGATAATGCAAACGATGCTACAGACTTTGAGCCAATCAGTGAGGATAAGGATAATGCAGACGATGCTACAGACTTCAGTTCTAGCCGGAGACAACGTGGCAGGATTGTAGTCTGTGCTTACTTTCATGATGGCTTCAACTAGGTTCGAGAAATACAGACATCTGCAGTGTTGGTCAGGAAATCTGAACGACACTCACAGAAAGGCATCTGTAAGAAGGATGGCACTCTACGTTGTGGTCCCAGTTTTCCCAACTGAGCCAGCTTCCATCTCAACTCTTGGTAGAAGCTGGTCAGGGCAGAAAACATGTCACAAATGAGTGAATCTGATGGGAATCGAACCCAGGGCATATATCTCTCTCTCTCTCTCTCTCTCTCTCTCTCTCTCTCTCTCTCTCTCTCTCTCTCTCTCTCTCTCTCTCTCTCTCTTAGAATAGCATTATCAGCTTGCAACACCAGACAAAATTCGCTTCACCACTCAGCATCACAATCAGTGCATACCTATCAATCTTTGATGCGTTATTCCTTCGGATATAGTTCATTTCAATTTGCATACCTACCAATATTTGATGCTTTATTAGGTCAGACATAGCTCATTTCAATTTCCATACATATCAATATTTGATGCGCTATTCGTTGGGACGTAGTTCATTTCATTTTCCATACGTATCAATATTTGATGCGCTATTCGTTGGGACATAGTTCATTTCATTTGCGTACCTACCAATATTTGATGCGCTATTCCTTTAGACATAGTCCATTTCAATTTGCATACGCATTATCCGTTGGGATATAGTTCATCTATCCACACATTATCATTTAAACTAATTTCGAGCGCATGCAATATGCGCACGCGCACGCGCGCGCGCGCGTGTGGATGTGTGTGTGTGTGTGTGTGTGTGTGTGTGTGTGTGTGTGTGTGTGTGTGTGTGTGTGTGTGTGTGATGGCGCAGCCTGACGTCGGTTCTGCTCGTGTTCGTGAGCGCGCATGTGTGTGTGTGTGTGTGTGTGTGTGTGTGTGTGTGTGTGTGTGTGTGTGTGTGTGTGTGTGTGTGTGTGTGTGTGTGTGTGTGTGTGTGTGTGTGTGTGTGTGTGTGTGTGTGTGTGTGTGTGTGTGTGTGTGTGTGTGTGTGTGTGTGTGTGTGTGTGTGTGTGTGTGTGTGTGTGTGTGTGTGTGTGTGTGTGTGTGTGTGTGAGCGCGCGCATGCATGTGTGTGATCCTCTGGACACACAGGGACTCTGGTAGGCACATTGAGAATAGAGTCTTTGAAAAAAAGGTAATACGTCCTTTATTTATTTACTTATTTATTTGTTTATTTATTGACTTGTTTACTGACTTATTCATTTTTTTTATTTATACATATATAAACTACGAGATGTTGAAGCTGCATTTGGACAGAACTCCAGGTCCTCCCCATTCTGACATGTACTACTATGAAATAACTTTTAAGAAACTTTGGAACAACATGCGATACTGTGTTGGGAAAAGAAAACACGAACGTTTTGATAACACATCTGATGCCTTGTCGATAAGATTGATGATACATTCCACTATTTATTTGTGTGTGCTTGATTTTTTTCCATTGTTAGTTGTTTTCATTTTGTTTTCTATTTCTTTCGCCAGGAACAATGGTTACCTGAATATTACTGAAACATTATTTCCTGTTTAATACAAAATCAATCAAGTATCAACACTTTAAAACCTTTGTAAAATGAAAATTTGTTTACAGTCAGTTACTTTTTGTTCTGATCAGAAACAAAAACAAAAAAAAAAAAAAAGGATTGTACGTTTTGGGCTTTTACATCATTTTTCTGATGATGCCATGTGTCACGGGCGGACCAGTGTTTGAACTTATACACTGAGTTTTAATGGGCTGTTCGTCACAGAGGTTGACAGCAGCTTGCACATAGTATGTGGAGTGCAGAGGAGAGGGGGGTTGCTCCTCTGTCACATTCAGTTGTGCACCGCCCGTGTGGATCATGCATCCCCTCAGTAAACCCTCACATAGGTGTAGTGTGAGAGGGAAGAGTTAGACCTGGATGAAGTGGTGTGTTGTGTGTGTGTGTGTGCTGTCATTTTAATAACTGTGCAGGGAGGTGTCTTGCACGTGTTCTGTGCGTAAAGTGTGTTGTTAAGGCTTAGCGTGGGTTGAATGTGAGTATGTGTTTTATGTAGGGTGGAGGGAGAACCTTCTTCGCTATGCCAGTGTTCGGCGCTCTCATTCTTTTTGCTTTTGCTTTTTCCGGTAAGAGGCCACGTCCTCCGTTGGTAGCCATATTTGTTTTTTCCACTTCGTCGTGGAGAGTTGCGGAACCGGGCCGGAACCCTTCGCTGGGCGGAAGGCAGTCCGCTGAACTTGGGAAGGATCTCAATCCTTGGGCTACCAACAACATTCTTCCGAGTCGTCCCAGACTCTCACTTCCTTCGTTGGAGGTGGCGCATCTACTGGTGGGGCTTTGGGCTCTTCGCTGAGTGAAGCTTGCCAGTAGCTCTCTCTTTTTGTCTTCACCCGCCGTTCTGGTAAATATATATATGTATAAATATGTGTGTTGTATTCTCGTTGGGTTGGAGAGCTTGTACGCCAGAATGGGATTGGTATTTATTCGGTCAATACGTATTTAAGTGGCATTGAGGTCATTTGTTTTAAGTTGGATGTTTAGTAATGGCTCTGTGTTGGGGAGCTACTTGTAGACTTGACATATGTATCTAGTTCTGTCTTGAAGTCGGTCAGATTTGGATAAATGTGTTGGAGTCGGGATATTCCGGAAGCGATACTTCAAGGATTGAAGCAAATTATTTATTTATTTTATTATATTTTTTTTTTTTAAAACATCAAGTCGGGTCCGGAACGGAACGAGTTGCCGCCGACTAACATTCAGTCGACTAGCGGAGATTTCCGATGTGGCGCTCCCGCCATAGGTCCCGCTCCCTGTCTTGTTGTTTGTTGTCTCTGTCATTTTTTTAATATTTTTTTATTAGTTTTTTTATGCAAGTATGTTGTAAATAATATGGAAGAATGAATGAGTTTATGAATTTCATCTGGCATTATTCAAAATGTAATGTGAACTTCCAAGAGTTTATTGTATTGTAATTTTGTAATGTGAATGAGACGAAATTTAGAATTGTGGTAAAGGAAAACAATGAAATGAGAAAACAACAAGATTCAAGAATAGATGAAACCAAAAGAAAACAAATTGTAAAAGTTTTGTTTTTCCTTTGAATTCTTTTAAATTGTACGTACACGGTCCACACATGCCCTGCATTCACACACATAATCCACAAATATCATGATTATGCGGTGAGGGACTGACATCCGCCGCAGGGCGTTCCTTTTCATTTCTTGGGGAGACAGGTCACAGTTGCTGACGTTGGGCGACCTGGAGGATGGTCCCAGAGTGGGGGATACCGGAGCCGAGCCTGAGGAGTGCTGGAGGAGTCCGGCGCAAGGAGGAATCTTCTAGACGCCAGTGAAGAGAACAGCCAGTCTTGCTCCAGAGATCCAGTCAGCGCGGGACAGTCGTCAACAACTCAGTTATGTGGCAAGTGTGTGTGGTGTATGGGCTGTGGATTTGTGTGCGTGCGCTAGTGTGATCTAATGTATATTGTTATGCCCTGTTTTGTTGTATTAGTTTGTTTCTCCCCCTTCCTCTTCTATTTGTTGGGGGTAGCTTTAGTTGGTGATAGGTTGGGTGGCAGTGGGATCGGGGGTGGTGGTGGGCTCCCCTCTATCGGGTTATTTTGTCCCTTAGCGATAGTTAGCTCCTGATAGGATCTGCACTCTTCTTTTTTTTTTTTTCCTTTGAAGTTATTCTTTTTCCTGTCTTTCCTCCCTCTTCTTTGATAGGTGCCCCATTCCATAAATGGAATGTATGTGTGAGTGATTGGGATGCTTGATATGTTTGGGTAAATTTGTATATTTAAAATTTAATAAATATTGTTTGTTCCGTACTTCCTGGAGTGGTCTGGAGATAGTGAGTGGCTTGGTGTTGTCTCTCTGTGCTCTTTGTCTGTCCCTGCCTCATTCCCCTGACAGGGTCTTTTACCCTCTGGCCTAAGCGCAACGTGGTAAGGAGTTGATGCCCCTGGTAGGGCTTCCCATGTCAGACAGGCTAAGGGTGAGGATCCTGACTAATAGTAACCCGCCTTTCTTCTCTTTTCTTGTTTTCTGCCTTTCTTATTTGGCTCTTTTCTATCTTCGTCTCCCCATCAAGTCTTCTTTCCCACACTCCTTTTTTCTCTCTGTGGTCTTCTTAAGATCCGCCGCGTTTGCCGTGCGGTGCGACCTGTGACGGAGGGGGATGAGATCCTGGTGATTGAGAGGGCCAGCGCCCTCAACACATTACTTTGGCTCGGACCTCTCCTAGACAGGAGGCACACATGGGCCTGTGTGTGTCAACCGGCTTCCCCTGCATGGGGTTAGGTCAAAACGGGCAGCCCCCCAGCTGGCCAAGGTAACCCCTGCAGTGCTCAGTTCTCTGTTCCCGGGAGCTGGGCATAATCGGGGGGGATAGGGTAAGTTGGCGCTGCTTTGTTGTATATCCCTCCTGAAACCTGGAAGGGGTCCAAGACAAGAGTTTCTTGGCCCTGGCCCTAAGTTGGACTCGATGGTGGGTGGGTAGGGAGGGACGAATTCCTAAATCATATACCATGGCTTCATATCTAAACTCCCTTCCAAAAGGAGAAAGAGAGACAAAGTGAGATCTGATGGTGATCATGATTCTGACTCGGACTCAGAAATCCGAACAGAATCTGGATCTTGGCCTTCGTGTTGGTGGTGGAGGGCGCTGATGTAGACAAACCTTTGTCTGCACTCAGCCCCTTTGCAATCCAGAAAGGTTTTAGTTGTCTGTCAGGAAACCTAAAATCAATCAAACGTCTGAGAAATGGGTCATTTCTGGTGGAATGTGGTACAAAATGTCAGTCAGATCGGCTCCTGAAATCTACAACTCTTGTTGACCGAAAAATCAAAGTGTCGCCTCACAAGAACCTAAATTCTTCAAAGGGAGTCATTCGCTGCCCAGACTTGAAAGGAGTATCGGAGGATGAGATAAGGTTCGAACTGAAATCCCAGGGAGTCATGGATGTGCGAAGAGTCACAATTCGCAAGGGTTCTGAAAGAGTGCCAACAAATACCCTCTTTCTGACCTTCTGCTGCACCCCTTCGCTGCCACAGTCTATCAAGGTGGGCTATTTGAACGTCAAGGTTAGCCTGTATGTTCCATCCCCGATGCGTTGTTTCCGGTGCCAGAGTTTTTGGCCATGTGCGGGATCGATGCTGGGGAGAGATTTGTGGCGTCTGCTGCCAACCGAGCCACGAGATGCCGTGCGTTCATCCGGCGCGTTGTGCAAACTGCGGAGGCGGCCACCCATCCTCCTCTCGAGAGTGTCCCGGTTTGGCGCCAGAAAGTAGTATCCAAAGGGTGAAGACGGAAAGAAAGATTCCATTCCACGAGGCAAAAAGGTTGGTTGGTTCTGGGCAGTCCGCAGCATCCGAACAAGTCTACTCTCAGGTTGTGAAACAAGTTTCTACAGTATCTGTCTCCTGTCAGACAGACACCTTTAGTTTTTTTCCAAGACTCTGCAATCGAAACCATCTGCCCCCAGCGGAGGCAAGAAATCCGCTACCCCTGTGATAAACTCCCATGGTGGTGGCGTAAAACCTGCTGCCTCCCATTCTGCCCAGCAGACACAGGTTGGGAGACTCTCTGCTTCGACAGCTCCCCTTCCCCCAAAAAAAACCCCCTGTTCCTCCCAAGGGCACTCGCGGCCCCCAAGCGGTGCCTCATCAAGGCACGATCCCAGGGAAGCCCTCTGGTGTAGAGGTCATTGAGGGTGGATTGCCCATCATCTGCCTCCGGAGCTTTCAAAAAAAAAAAAAAAAAGTCCAGAGAAAAGACATTCAAGTTTGGAAACACGCAATCCATATTCTCCTTTGCAGTCGGATGATGATGAGACAGTAATGGACTGAGAGAGTCTGTTGCCATCTCTCCATCCTCATGGATTCAATATCTCACTGGAACATTCGAGGTTTGAATTCTAATTTTGAAGAGCTGCAGCTCCTCTGTCAACATTTAAAACCTGCTGTCTTAGCTCTTCAAGAGACTCTGATACGCTCTGACAAATCTTTCTCTTTATCGGGTTTAATGTTCTTTCTAAAACCAGCACAGCCTTCTGCAGTTGGAGTGACGGGTGGTGTGTCGTTGCTTCCACAAATCTCTTCTGTTTAGCCCTGTCTACCTCAGTTCTCCCCTCCAAGCTTTAGCTGCCAGAGTCTCTCTGCATAAAACGGTCACTATTTGTTGTCTATATCTGCCTCCTTCTGTATCCATCAGTCGACAAGAACTGGTCAGCCTGATTGAGGAGCTTCCACGACCTTTTTTGCTGTTGGGCGATTTCAATGGGCACAATCCTCTTTGGGGTAGCGTTGATACTTCGTCTAGAGGTCTCCTTCTGGAAAACGTCTTCTCAGAGCTTGACCTGTGTTGTCTTAATGATGGATCTCCAACCTTCCTCCACTCTGCTACTGGTGCTCTCTCATGTTTGGATCTGTCAGTGTGCGACCCCTCGCTGGTCCTGGACTATGAGTGGTCGGCACTTGACGATCTGCATGGGAGTGACCATTTTCCAATTGTTCTAAAATCCAAAATAACTGAAAGCCGCACTGTTCCAGAACATCTAAATTTCAACAAGGCGAACTGGGATCTTTTTGCAGGAACTGTCCGTGGGGAACTCACAGAGGTTCTACAAAGTCCGGATCCCGCAGAAACGGTTTCCAATATCCTCATAAAATGCGCCAAGGCCTCCATCCCAACTTCCTCAAACAAACCCCAAATGCCAAAGACACCCTGGTTTAATTTTGACTGCCAACAAATCTCAAAAGTACGTAAACGGGCTCAGCGTCAGGTATACCAACGACCCTCTGGTCCTAACGCCCGAGCCCATCAAACTCCGTGCTAAATCGAGACATACTTTCAAAATCAGTAAACGTCGGTCTGGAGAAACTTCTGCTCCGGACTGACATCTAAAACTTCAAAGAAAAAAGTTTGGAACATCATCAGAAAAATCAAAGGGAAGACACCAACCCCTCCATTCATCACCTGAAACTTGCCGATGCTTTGATCACTGACAAACAAGCTGTTGCCAATCTGTTGGCCTCCACCATCCAGCAGAACTCCTCATCTTTAAATAAATCTGCAGCCTTTTTAAAGAAACAAGCAAATTAGAGAGAAATCTTCATACAATTTCACATCAGACAACTCTGAAGCTTACAATCTGCCTTTCTCGATTAGCGAACTAAAATCAGCTTTGCAAACCTGCAATGACTCTGCCCCTGGTCTGGATGACATTCATTATCAGGTTTTGAAACACCTTCCAGAAAGCTGTCTCCAGACCCTTCTCAAAGTCTATAACCATATCTGGACCACAGGGTGCTTCCCGCCCTCCTGGCGGAAAGCCCTGATCATTCCAATCCCCAAACCTGGAAAGGACCCTACCAACCCATCAAACTATCGCCCAATAGCTCTGACCAGCTGCCTGTGTAAGCTGATGGAAAAGATGGTCAACTCCCGTCTGATGTGGAAGCTGGAAACCGACGGCCTTTTGGCCAGTGAACAGTGCGGGTTCCGCAAGTACCACTCTCGACAGTTGACCATTTAATCCGTCTAGAAACCACCATTCGCAACGCCTTTGTCAATAAGCAGCATGTGGTCGCTATCTTTTTCGACCTAGAAAAAGCATATGACACCACGTGGAAATCAGGGATCCTTATGGATTTGCATAAACTTGGTTTTCGTGGCTATCTGCCTATGTTTATCGAAAACTTTCTGGCTGATCGACAGTTCCAGGTGCGTGTTGGCACCACACTCTCGGACATCCATGGGCAGGAGTTGGTGGGTGTACCTCAGGGGAGCATCCTTTCTCCTGCCCTTTTCAGCATTAAGATCAATGACATTGTGAAATCGGTAAGCCAGGGCTCTGAGTCTTCTTTGTTCGTTGACGACTTCGCGCTGTACGCAGTTGGAGCTTCTTACGCCAGCGTACAGCGCGCGACTCCAACTTTGTCAACACAGATTCAACAGTGGGCCGAGGAAAACGGGTTACCTTTTCACGTACAAAAACCCAGTCAATCCATTTTCACAATTTTCGTCAATTTTTTGCTGATCCTGAAATTCTTCTGGATAAGACCACCATTCCAGCTGTTAAGGAAGCGAAATTTTGGGGGGGGTTATTTTTGATCAAAAACTGACTTTTTCTCAGCCATATTAAAAACCTCAAAACTTCTTGCCAGAAAGCTCTGAATATTCTGCGGGTCGTAGTACACACACACTGACTGGGGCGCTGATAAAAAACTTTGCTGCACCTCTACAGAGCCCTGGTCCGTTCCAAACTGGACTATGGTTGTGCTGTGTATGGCTCTGCAAGACCGTCTTACCTCAAACTCTTAGACCCTATCCACCATCAAGGGCTTCGTCTATGTCTTGGAGCATTCCGCACCACCCCTGTGTACAGCCTGTACGCAGAGGCAGGTGAACCCTCACTGTCCAACCGCAGGTTGAAACTATCTTTGAACTACTATATCAGACTGTTCTCTGAACCAGAAAACCCTGCCTATGACTGTGTCTTTGACCCTCAGTTCCAAAACAAATTCGAAAACAACCCTACCTGTATTCCGTCGTTTGGCCTTCGTATGCAGCCTCACGCACGGAATGCAGGTCTAGACCTAGGAGTTGTGTCTGATTTTTCCAAGTTTCCAGATGAGCCTCCGTGGACCTTTTTCACACCAGACATTCGTTTTGATCTTGCAGCTTTTCGCAAAGAGTCCACCAGCTCTCTGGCATACAAGGCGTTGTATGCTGAGCTGAGTTCAAAACTCCCATCCTATCAGAAAATTTTCACTGACGGTTCCAAGTCTGAAGATGGAGTGGCCTGTGCAGCCTACTGCCCTGGT
>JADBJO010007041.1:61714-76289 GCA_016801955.1 Conus betulinus
GTTTTGAATCAAGTTAGTGGCAGAGCATAATAGTGTTCACTATGGCTACAGGGGAAAGTCGTTACCTCACCAGATCCCAGGTAAAAGGGACTGGAATTGTGCCGGGACTAAGTATGTCTACGTCCCCTACTACAACGCAGGTGACAATTGGAACACTACACAAGTCGTCTTTTCGTCAGGCGAGGTTTCAGCCAGCCATCATTGCTTCCCCTTCAGTGTGTTTGCCATCTACTCCCCAGGGAATTAGGCCTTCTTACGGTGGTACGCCACCGCCTTCTGCCTTGAGACATCAACCTCCTATAGTACCCTCTCAGGGTGACTACTTACAGAGGTTTACACCTCCGCCTTATACTTCTGGATACCCAACCATGGATCCTTTCATGGTGATGAAACTTGAGAGAGAAGAAAGAAAGGAAGCAATGGAGAGAAGAGAGCGGGAAGAAAGGAGGGAAGAAAGGGAGCCAAGGAAAGACGGAAAAAAAGGAAGAGAGAGAAGCCAAGGAAAGAAGGGAAAAGGAAGAGAGAGAAGCCAAGGAAAGACGGGAAAAGGAAGAAAAAGAGGCCAGGGAAAAGAGAGAAGAAAATAGATGGAAAATAGAGATGAAGAAAGACGGTTGGAAAGGGAAGAGAGGAACAGGCGATGGCAGCAAGAGATGGAAGAAAAGCGACAAGAGCGAGAAGAGAGGGCGGTTCAAGAAAAAAAGCAAAGAGATGCAAGAGATAAAAGGGAACAGGAGTTCCAAGCAAAGATGGAAGAGGAAAGGAATCAACTTAGAACAGAAGTGCTAGAGCAGTTGGGTATTACTCCAGGGGAGGAAACCACTTCACACCTGGTGTTCAAGAATTATCACAAAGTGCCGAGGGAACCAGGATTAACGTGGACCTGCACTTAGCCCCACCCATGCTACACATGCCTGTATACAGTGAGGGAGATTCCATTGATACCTTCCTTGAACACTTTGAATCAGTGGCAGATAGTTTCCACTTGAATAATGAACAGAAGGCATTATACCTCGTTGGAAACTTGACAGGAAAAGCCAAGGAAGCATTCGTCAACATTCCACAAAGAACCAGTTACGAGGAGTTGAAGGCTGCTTTGCGCGCCGGAGGATGCACATGACTGCAGAATCATATAGGAGGCAGTTCCGCACCATGAAGAAAATGGCGGATGAAACTTTCCAACAGTTCGGAGACAGACTGTCAAGAGTGTTAGACTATTGGTTGGAAACTGCGAAGATGGATGTCAAAGATTGTTTCCTGTTGGAACAACTCATGAAACTCTGTTTCACCTGACTTACAGTGCAAGTTAGGAGAGGCCCAACCAGAGTCATTCAAGCAGGCCATCAGGATTGCGGAAGCTTTCGCAGATGCCCGGCGTTATTTTAGGCCAGCGTACCAGGGACAAGCGAGGAAACAGGCAAAGGAGACCAACACTGGACAAGCCTCTCAGCCTGAAAGTGGTGCTAGTTCTCCAAAGGAAATGCGAAAGAACGACTTAGGAAGTGCTACTTGTGCGGTGACCTCAACCACATCGTGAAGGACTGTCCTAAGCGACTCCCGTTGACCAAGACATTTGCCCAAACTAAGGTGGCATTTGGAGAAAGTGAGATCACTACACCATCCTGCCCGACGTTCCCCCTGTGGTGTGCGGCAAAGCCATTGAAGCCATTCGTGACACTGGAGCCACGACAATATTCGTCGACGAGAAGTTGGTACCGCCTGAGGCACCACGTGGAAGAGAATGTCAGGTATCGGGGATCGAATCTTCCTTCAAGGTGAACAGGTGTACTGTCCTGGTGGATATTTCCACACCATACTTTCAAGGAAAGGTATGGGCAGTGGCATTACAGCGGCCAGCGTACTCCCCTTCTGATTGGGAACTCGGTATGTTTTGAGGATGGTCGCACCAGTGACATTTCAGTCGAGTTGCCACCGGAAGTATTTGTGGCTGCCACTACGCGTTCACAAACGCAAGAGAAAAAGAAGCTTTGAAACCTCTACTGAAACCATTGTCCCAGCATGATGTGGTGACGTTGGATCCAGCTACCGTGCGAGGTCTTCAGGGTAAGGATCCTACGATCAACACCATTCGGAATATGGTAGGAAAACCTCCCAAGGACAAGAAGAATGGATCAGTGTCGTTCATCGTGCGACAAGGATTGATCCACAGACAATTTGCATCGCGAGATGTGTCAGTAACCCAGTTGGTGGTGCCTAAAGCGTTACGAAACACAGTTCTACGCCTTGGACACGATACTCCTATGGCAGGACATCTAGGCACAAGACGTACACTGGAAAGAATCCAACACGACTTCTACTGGCCTGGAATATCTCAAGATGTCAGGAAGTATTGTCGAACTTGTGATGCGTGTCAAAGGGACTACTCCCAAGGGGCGAATTACCAAGGTTCCTCTGGGAATAGTTCCCCTGATTGAAGACGTAAAGGTCGCTGAAGGACTGTCTGGGGAACAGAGGGAAAACGTGCGAGCCCTTTGTAGAGAATACCAAGATGTTCTCTCAGATGTACCCTTAAGGTGCAACTTAGGTACCTGTTCTCTAGTGCTCACTCAAGAGGACCCAGACCCAGTCAGGGTGCGACAGTATCCTTTGCCCCATTCTCAAACAGAAACCATCAGAGACGGAAATACAGGATATGCTGCGCATGGGGGTGATTGAGCGTTGTAGTTGTAGTTCGCCTTACTCCTCACCCATTCTGTTGGTCAGGAAACCAGATGGAAAGATGAGGTTCTGTGTCGACTTTCGTCGACTGAATAAGGTGTTGAAATTCGACGCTGAACCTATTCCGGACGTTGACAAGATCTTCACCCAACTGGCTAAGGCGCAGTATTTCAAAGCTTGATTTAGCAAAGGATATTGGCAAATACCGATGGAACCTGCCGACAGAAGCAAGACTGCCTTTACTACTCCTGAGGGCCAATTCAGGTTCAAAGTTATGCCCTTTGGGCTCAAGACTGCAGGAGCCGTCTTCAGCAGGATAATGAGACTCGTGCTTGAACCGTTGCAGATGAGAGATGTCCACAATTTTATTGATGACATATTATTGGCCACTGACAGCTGGGAGAGACACATGGAAGCACTCAGGATGCTTTTTGAGCGTCTGCGACAGGTACAGCTGGCGGCCCGTCCCACTAAGTGTCGGATAGGGGAGACTGAAATTGCCTTTTTAGGTCACGTCGTGGGACAAGGATTCATGTCTCCTGAAAGCGACAAAGTTCAAAGGATTGAAGAGGCCAAACCACCAAAGACCAAGAGGGAATTACGCTCGTTCCTTGGTCTCTCGTTGGCTACTACCGCAAATTCATTCCCCATTTCGCTGAAGTGGCAAAACCCCTGACAGACAAAACTGGAGCTCGAAAGCCAGAAACGCTGATGTGGGGAGATGCAGACGTAGCTGCATTCGAGAAACTCAAGGGAGCGATTCTCCAACAACCCGTCCTCCAGTTGGCGAACCCTGAGAAGCCATTTGTACTCAGAACAGACGCGTCCAGCACTGGGTTGGGGGCAGTACTCTTGCAGGATCAAGGGAAAGGATTGTTACCCATCGCCTTCGCAAGTAAGAAACTAGTGGGAGCGGAAAAGAATTACCACACTATTGAGCAAGAGTGCCTTGCAGTGGTATGGGCCATACGCCGATTCTACCCTTACTTGTACGGGCGGGAGTTTGTTCTCCAGACGGATCACCATCCCCTTGCCTATCTGCATCGCATTCGGCCTGTCAGCCGACGCCTTATGGGATGGGCAATTGAACTGCAGAGTCTTGCCTTCTCTTTTCAACATATCCCTGGACGCTGCAATGTGGAAGCTGACTACCTGAGTCGAATGTCTTAAGTCCAATGGAGTATGACCAGTGTTGTAAAAAGGGAAGTGACTGTGTATAACCCCTTTAAAAAAGGGTGTGTATAGTTGTGCGATAAAAGTAGCAGCTTGTGTGCACCATTCAAGGATTTTTCTGATATGTGAAGGTGGATAATTGGTTTTATTATGCACGGTCGTATATTTAGACCAGTTCCATTCGGGGCTGCATCAAGCTGTGCCTCATTGGCACAAGCTTTTTTGGTTGGGGGGTATTGTCACGGGCGGACCAGTGTTTGAACTTATATATGAGTTTTAATGGGCTGTTCGTCACAGAGGTTGACAGCAGCTTGCACATAGTATGTGGAGTGCAGAGGAGAGGGGGGTTGCTCCTCTGTCACATTCATTCAGTTGTGCACCGCCCGTGTGGATCATGCATCCCCTCAGTAAACCGTCACATAGGTGTAGTGTGAGAGGGAAGAGTTAGACCTGGATGAGGGGTGGTGTGTGTGTGTGTGTGTGTGTGTGTGTGTGCTGTCATTTTAATAACTGTGCAGGGAAGTGTCTTGCACGTGTTCTGTGTAAGTGTGTTGTTGTTAATGCTTAGCGTGGGTTGAATGTGAGTATGTGTTTTATGTAGGGTGGAGGGAGAACTTCTTCTTCGCTATGCCAGTGTTCGGCGCTCTCATTCTTTTTGCTTTTGCTTTTCCGGTAAGAGGCCACGTCCTCCGTTGGTAGCCATATTTTTTTTTTTTTTCCACTTCGTCGTCGTGGAGAGTTGCGGAACCGGGCCGGAACCCTTCGCTGGGCGGAAGGCAGTCCGCTGAACTTGGGAAGGATCTCAATCCTTGGGCTACCAACAACATTCTTCCGAGTCGTCCCAGACTCTCACTTCCTTCGTTGGGGGTGGCGCATCTACTGGTGGGGCTTTGGGCTCTTCGCTGAGTGAAGCTTGCCAGTAGCTCTCTCTTTTGTCTTCACCCGCCGTTCTGGTAAATATATATATGTATAAATATGGTGTGTTGTATTCTCGTTGGGTTGGAGAGCTTGTACGCAAAATGGGATTGGTATTTATTCGGTCAATACGTATTTAAGTGGCATTGAGGTCATTTATTTTAAGTTGGATGTTTAGTAATGGCTCTGTTTGGGGAGCTACTTGTAGACTTGACATATGTATCTAGTTCTGTCTTGAAGTCGGTCATATTTGGATAAATGTTGGAGTCGGGATATTCCGGAAGCGATACTTCAAGGATTGAAGCAAATTTATTTATTTTTTTTTTTTTTTTTTTTTTAAAAAAAAAAACATCAAGTCGGGTCCGGAACGGAACGAGTTGCCGCCGACTAACATTCAGTCGACTAGCGGAGATTTCCGATGTGGCGCTCCCGCCATAGGTCCCGCTCCCTGTCTTGTTTGTTTGTCTCTGTCATTTTTTTTTTTTTTTTTTTATTTTTTTTTTTTTATGCAAGTATTTTGTAAATAATATGGAAGAATGAATGAGTTTTATGAATTTCATCTGGCATTAATTCAAAATGTAATGTGAACTTCCAAGAGTTTATTGTATTGTAATTTGTAATGTGAATGAGACGAAATTTAGAATTGTGGTAAAGGAAAACAATGAAATGAGGAAAACAACAAGATTGAAGAATAGATGAAACAAAAGAAAACAAATTGTAAAAGTTTTTTTTTTTCCTTTGAATTCTTTAAATTGTACGCACACGGTCCACACATGCCCTGCATTCACACATAATCCACAAATATCATGATTATGCGGTGAGGGACTGACATCCGCCGCAGGGCGTTCCTTTTTCGTTTCTTGGGGAGACAGGTCACAGTTGCTGACGTTGGGCGACCTGGAGGATGGTCCCAGAGTGGGGGATACCGGAGCCGAGCCTGAGGAGTGCTGGAGGTCCGGCGCAAGGAGGAATCTTCTAGACGCCAGTGAAGAGAACAGCCAGTCTTGCTCCAGAGATCCAGTCAGCGGGACAGTCGTCAACAACTCAGTTATGTGGCAAGTGTGTGTGGTGTATGGGCTGTGGATTTGTGTGCGTGCGCTAGTGTGATCTAATGTATATTGTTATGCCCTGTTTTGTTGTATTAGTTTTTTTTTGTTTCTCCCCCTTCCTCTTCTATTTGTTGGGGGTAGCTTTTTAGTTGGTGATAGGTTGGGTGGCAGTGGGATCCGGGTGGTGGTGTTTTTTTTTTAGGGCTCCCCTCTATCGGGTTATTTTGTCCCTTAGCGATAGTTAGCTCCTGATAGGATCTGCACTCTTCTCTTTTTTTTTTTTTTTCCTTTGTAGTTATTCTTTTTCCTGTCTTTCCTCCCTCTTCTTTGATAGGTGCCCCATTCCATAAATGGAGTGTGTGTGTGTGTGAGTGATTGGGATGCTTGATATGTTTGGGTAAATTTGTATATTTAAAATTTAATAAAGGAAATAGGTGATGGGGTACATCAGGCAACCACCATACACACACACACACACACACACACACACACACACACACACAACCGTGATGACAGCAAGAACAATGACAACAACAGCAACAACGATTACAACAAAGAAACGCAAAAGCCTGTCAATAAGTAAGGGAGGTAAGCGACCATAAATATTTCTGAAAATTAAACTACACTGGGTAATGTACTCCTTCTCCGACGTTGTGACTTCGACGTTTTTCCCAACAGGTAAAGGGGAACAACTGGATGACGACGGTCAGAGGGCAGTCCATGTCAACTCTGTCGGTAGAAAAGTATGTGTTGAGTTGGAGGGAGGGGGGGAGGAGGGAGAATCGGTTGTTCTTTACTGACGTTTTTGTTGTTGCTTAGTTGCTGAGCGTGTTTTTTTTTTTTCTTCATTACTTTATTTTAATAGTCGTTTTTACTGTCATATTAATTTGTTTTTATTTATTCTGTGTTTTCATTGTTTTAATGTAATGCTAGATTGTTGTATTGGTTGCTATGTTATTGCTGCTTTGTCGTAAATCTGTTTGGGGTATTGTTGTTTTGTTTGAGGTCTGTCTGTCTGTATGTCTCTCTATCTTTCAAGGTTCCCGGCGATATTGTACTATCTGTTTCTTGTATAACTGTTTTGTTGTTGATGCTTTTTGTGTTATTGTTGTGTGCTTGCATATTTTTTTTATTTGCTTGCGCGTGTGTGTGTGTGTGTATGTGCGTGCGTGCGTGCGTGCGCGCGCGCGCGTGTGTGTGTGTGTGTGTGTGTGTGTGTGTGTGTGTGTGTGTCTGTGTCTGTGTATGTGTGTGTGTGTGTACGTACGTGGGCACGTGCGTCCATTGTTTTGCTGCTCTGCTGGCAACAATAATAACATTTAAACCCATGTGCTTTTGAAAGGGGGAAAGAGAGAGAGAGAGAGAGAGAGAGAGAGAGAGAGAGAGAGAGAGAGAGAGAGAGAGAGAGAAGAGTTTCCGATACACTATCTAGCATGCATAATGCAGGCAAAGGCAGATTACATGCATGACACAATACAAAGGCACGTTACATGCATGACACAATACAAAGGCACATTACATGCATGGCACAATACAAAGGCACATTACATGCATGACACAATACAAAGGCACATTACATGCTTGACACAATACAAAGGCACATACACATGCATGACACACTACAAAGGCACATTACATGCATGACACAATACAAAGGCACATTACATGCATGACACAATACACAGGCACGTTACACATGCGTGACAATACAAAGGCACATTACATGCATGACACAATACAAAGGCACATTACATGCATGACACAATACAAAGGCACATTACATGCATGACACAATACAAAGCGCATTACATGCATGACACAATACAAAGGCACACTACCAATGACAAAGATAGACAACAGACAGTGTAGGACAAAACATGGCATTGGATAGAATACACATCGTAGGACAAAACATATCATCAGACAAAATACACATCGTAGGACAAACATATCATCAGACAAAATACACATCGTAGGACGAAGACACATGATACAGAACAGAGACACATAACATTACACAAAGACACATACCATGTGGCACACACACGACTTGTAAAAGAAACAGAATAAAAGATAGACCCGTAAAGAGTAGCCTATATATGACCTTTTTAAAAGACCTTGTCTAACCTTTTTAAAGACCTTATCTGACCTTTTAAAGACCTTATCTGACCTTTTAAAGACCTAATCTGACCTTACCCGACCTAAAGAAAACCAAAATGTTCCGGCGTCGTTTCCCACACAGCACGGTGGTGATTCCCCAGCTGTTGACATCACAGTATGACGTCAAACATTTCAGAGCAGAATAACGCATGACATAAAGTCAACA
Organism: Conus betulinus; assembly: GCA_016801955.1. NCBI lineage: Eukaryota > Metazoa > Mollusca > Gastropoda > Neogastropoda > Conidae > Conus > Conus betulinus. Next base: position 69,857 of record JADBJO010007041.1, read on the forward strand.
TCCACCCAAATGACGTAACACATCGATCCTAAACACTTGAAGCCAGCATCTAACCATCGTTCCTATACAATCTTAGGAAGTATTACGTTGCTCTCAAATACTACCAAAAAATTGTGTCGAATCAATCCTCATTATTAGTATTGATATCAGTATTGCCAATATTAGCATTACTGTTATTGATTTCTTAATCCCTGATCTGCGCATGCACACTGATGAGATCCTCACAAGACCTCCTCATGGGGCATGATTTGAACCTCCTATACTAAAATCATTTTCAGGTGTTTACTGATGGTTCCGTTTTAGATGATGGAACTGTTGGTGCAGCATTTGTTATTCCTTCCCTTAAAACTCAAAGATCGTTCTTTCTGGGTAGCAATTTATCTATATTCACAGCCGAATTAGTAGCTATAATGATGGCAATGGAATTTCTAACAGATCTTCCCATTAACATCGCTCAGATAGTTTTCTTTGTAGGTTCAAAATCAATCCTACTTGCCCTTGCCTCCTCTAATATATCGACACGACACGACCTTTTGTTTGAAATTAAATATCTTTTATACTGTCTGGTGTCTAAAGGCATTATTTTAGAATTTTGCTGGATTCCTTCGCATACTGGTATACTTGGAAATGAATTGGCTGATAGGTCTGTGAAAAAAGGTGCTAAAAAAGCAGGGTCATTTTCTGAATTGAAATAAAAACCGTCAGTAGTAGAATGTTATCGTACCCTTGAATCGACTGCACGGAAGAGAGCTCAAACAAATGTTGATACGTCTACCGAGATTTCATCAACCAATGGGAAGCTTTTCCAATAGACCTTGTATAAGAGAAAAATGACTGATCTTCCAGTTTATTATTCCAGACAAATATCTTCCCTTATAATTTCGATTAAAGCTAAATGCTTTGAAAACAAAGCTTAGTAAGAATACTAACTGTATTTGTGGTAAAGAGATAACACTGAACTACATTTTGTTCAATTGTCACAAGTTGACTACTTTCTTACCAACATCATTACGATCCAATACTTTTTCTAAAAAAAAACTTGCAAGATGTACTTTCGAATCATTCTCTGCTGATCGAAATTGCTGAATCCTTAATACATAGTCCGACTGGGGGTTTTTTATTTAGATAGTTTTGAGCTAACTCATTTTGTTTAAGATAGTGAAGGATTTTTGTTTTCTTGCTATATGTAAGTTTTTTCCCCTCTAATTGTTGTATTTAAGATTATTGATCTGTTTATTGTTCAGTTTAGACACATATACAGATACATACACGTACACACTCACATACAAAGGCCTACATTCATGCTTACACATCACATAGGCTTCTTCATTTAATCAGTCAGTCAGTCAGTCAGTCGCTCTTTTCTTTCATTCACGTCTAATATCACTCAAAGTGAACAGACGTTAAAACAGAAGAACGAACGAACGAACTATACTACTCACCACACATGGAACACCTAGTCTCCTCTTGACGTCTATGTTGTCATACGTCATTGACTAGACGTATTTATTTGTCTTTCGTTGTATGTCATCAAGCCTGTAAGATTTTTGTTCTCTTTCTTCCTTTTTTCTTTATTTCTTTCTTTCAGTTGTCAGTCTGTCTGTCTGTCTTTCTTTTTACTTTGCTTTCTTTCTTTCCTTTCTTTTCTTTCTATCTTTCTTTCATTTTTTTTCTTTTTTTTTCTTTTTATTGTCTTTTTTCTTTTCTTTCTTTCTTCTTTTTTTTTTTTTTTTTTTTTTTTTTTTTTTTTTTTTTTTTTCGTTTCGTTTCTGTCCTTTCCTTTTTTTTTTCATTTCTTTCTCTCTTTCTTTCTTTTCTTGCTTGCTTTCTTTCCATCTTAATGCCTGATACGACGGCACCTTTACTCTGCGCATGCGCACTGATGAGATCTTCACATGAGACCCTCAATGAGGGATTCATCCCTCACATACTACTAGTCACCACCTTGGAACACCTAGTAGTCCGCTCTTGACGTCAATCTTGTCATACGTCATCACCTGTACGTAGTTATTGGTCTCTCGTTTATGTCATCAATCCCTGAAAGTTTTTGTTCTGTTTCTTCCTTTCTTTTATTTCTTTCTCCCTCTCTCTCTTCTTTTTTTTTTTTTTTTTTTTTTCTTTCTTTTTTCTTTTCTTTGTTTCTGTCTTTACTTCCTTTTTTTCTTTCCTTTGTCTTGTCTTCCTTTCCTTTTTTTTTTTTCTGTCAATCTTCCTTTTCTTTTCTTCCTTTCTTGTCTTTCTTTCTTTCTCTCTCTCTCTCTCTCTCTTTCTCTCTTTTTTCTTTTTTTCTTTTCTTTTTTTTTTTTTTTTTTATTTTTTTTTTTTTATTTTTTTTTGCCTTTTTTTTTTTTTTTTTTTGTCTGTCCCAAGCTCTGCGCCACCTCAGTGGCAGTGCACCCACGCCTCTCATTCCGACACCCCGTCCACAGCCACAGCCCGGTCGGCCCCACCGCAGCCCCGCACCGGCAATCCACAGGGAGCAGTCAATGTCAAGTGGTCAAGAGCGACCCACCGGAGGAGACACTGCACTGCCGCCGAGTCACTTCGGTGGTGTTCAATGGCGCCTGTTCTGATCTAACATACGCAGGACACCACCTAATAAGCCCCCGACTGACGACAATGATTGCTTAGTTGCGGAGCCAGCATGAGTGAGCTCTCCCTCTGGAGGGCGCCACCACGTCCGTCCAACGACAGCCCCATGGACTCGCCGATATCAGTGACCCCGACGGAACCAAACCAAGGCCACAGACGTGGAGAGGACATCGAAATTGAGGTCACCATGAGAGCAGGGCATGAATGGCCACAGAACTTGAGACATTTTTTTTTATGCTGATCGATGAGAATGAGGATGATTAAGATGATGCTACGGATTTCCAACATGACAGGGCTGTATTCTACGCTTCTTTCATAATATATCCCCGGCGTCAACCAGGCCCGAGAGATACAGGCACCTGCAGTGCTGGTCAGGAAATTTGAGCAACACTCTCAGAAACGCATCCATTGAAACTCGGCTGTGTGGTCCCAGTCTTCCCAACTGAGTCCACAACAAACTCAACTCTGGGTAGGAGCCGGTCGGGGCAGAAAAATCCACGCGACTCTGATGAGATTCGAGCCCACGACCTCCCAGCCGGGAGTCCGCGACGCTAACCACTTCGAAACGGTGGCTGGTTGTTTCTTTCTTTCTTCTTTGTCCTTTTTCTTTTTCCTTTTTTTTCTATTCTATTTTCCATTTCTTTCTTTTTCTTTCTTTTCTTGTTTTCTTTCTTTCTAACTTAATCCCTGATACGACGTCACTATACTACACACGCAGAGAGAGAGAGAGAGAGAGAGAGAGAGAGAGAGAGAGAGAGAGAGAGAGAGAGAGAGAGAGAGAGAGAGAAAGAAAGAAGAAAAAAGACAAAAAGAAAGGAAGAAAAAGACAAAGAAAGAACAGTAACTGCGCCGTGCGTGTCGCCTGTTTTCGGTGAAGTTGATGTTGTGTTCCTTATTTTTTTTTTTTCTGTCAGTGGTGTGAAAGAAGAAAGAAGAAAGAAAGAAAGAAAGAAAGAAAAAGAAAGAAAAAGAAAGAAAGAAAAAAGAAGAAAGAAAGGATTTGGTCTCCTTCATAGAGCGTCCTCCTTCATGTTTGTTCTTTCAGTGCACAGTAAGACTTAGCTTGCAGTGGCCGCGGCCCTCCAAGTAAGTTCTTTGCACTGAAAGGTCTCTTCGTGGGCAACAACAGTGTGCTGCACTCGCCTCCCGTTGATCTCGTCTGGCCTAACTGGCAGACTACACTAAACCACGTAGATCTTGTTCCGCTGGTTTTTTCTCCCCGAGTTTTCTTTCTCCCATCGGGAGGAGGACGACTGACTGTTCTGTCATAGAAATAACACCTCGGTCCAATGGGAACAGGTCGACCTCAAGCTCTCGCCCCGTACCGTGGGCAGCGCAGATTTTTTCTCTGTGTGAGTGCTTTTTTTTTTTTTTTTTTTTTTTTTTTTTTTTTTTTTTGGGAAGGTGAAGATAATGCAGAGTACACTGCTTTCCCCCACAAAGGAGCAAGAGTTATTGTACGTGTTTTATAATTATTGTCTACACTTTCCTGCCTCGTTTCAGAATTTCTTTCGCGCGTAAAAACCAAAATTAAGTAGAAGAAGCTAAGGTATTATATTTGAAGTAAAATATTTATTGATCGGCGACGAATATTGCTATTTAAGAAAACAAAGAAAGAAAGAATAAAAAAGAAAGATTCAGCAGAACTGAAATATGATCTATCGCTCCTATTGAGAATAGGTTCGCCGGCTGATGTTTCCATAGTCAAATTTAAACCCAATGTTTTGAACTAGGACTTGTTAAAAATATTGCCTTAATTCCGTGAATGAACATGCATATTACCTTAATTCTGTGAATGTACATGCATCACATTCTTTTAAATCTATAATAAAAATGAACAGTCAAGGTACTGAGAAAAGAAGAAAAGCAAAGAAAAATCGCAGTTTAAAATGCAATGTGCATATTTTGGGTGTCTTTCAATCTAAGTACACTGAGGCAATTCTTTTAAGTCTATGATTAAAAAAAGAACAGTCAAGGTACTGAGAAGAAGTGGAAAGTCAAAGAAAAACCGCAGTTTAAAATGCAATGCGCATATTTTGGGTGTCTTTCAATCTAAGTACACTAAGGCTTTTAAAAAACGTCGAAAAATAATGCACTATTAGCAACAAGCACCGAATTTGGCAGATGACCAATTTCACGTGCTGAAAATATGTGATTTAGAGCCACCAGAAAAAAAAAAAAATTGTGTGAACGTGTCTCCCGGACATTTTTCAAAATGGCCAATACCAAAATTAGAAAATATTTTTGTATAATTGCTTATTTCATGTTACAAACACCAAATTTCTTTTAGAAAGAATTTCATGCCTTCAACACATAAATCAGGTAGTCTGTTTATTAAATAAATAAAAAATAGGGAAAATTTGCATATTTGAACTATTTCCACGATGGCTGCCAGCCAACATAGGAGTCGTACGTATACTGACTGACTCTACAGTGTTTGCGTGCGCGTATGTTCGGTTCGGCGTGACTGGGTTTAGATTTGGTTCACAACTCCTGCTTATATTACAACCTCCTGGCGCTCCATGGGGTAATTGTGTTTGAGGCAGAGTGTGTGTGTGTAGTAAGCAGGCAAACGACAGCTTATTCATTTCGCCCTGAATAACACAAAATCGTATTTGCTCTCTCTCTCTGATTACGTTTCTCCCTCGCTGTCTGTCAGCCTATCTGTCTGTCTGTGAGTCTCTTTCTGTCTGTGTGTTCGTCTGTGTGTCTCTCTTTGTTTATTTGCCTATCTCTCTACCTATATATCTATATCCATCTATCTACATTTATGTCTATCTGTCTCATTGTCTTTACGTATGTCTGCACAGTGGATATACATGCATAGGATACATTTCTTCTTTAAATACAGCATCTTGTGTCAGCAGCTCAAATGCTCTTAGCAAACACACACACACACACATTACACGCACACGCACACACAAAATTACGCGCGCGCGCGCGCGCACACACACACGCACTCGCGCACACACACACACGCGCGCACACACACACGCACTCGCGCACACATGCAAGCACACACACACGCGCAAACACACACACACACACACGATTGTGCCCACGCGTGAGCACTGGTAAGAGAGAGGTTTACACGATCCGTTTTCCATGAAACAAGGTGACTGTGTGTGCTACACACACATGCCGTTAAATTACATCTGATGATAAAAGAAATGCAAAATGATGGAGCTTTGATCTTGAATGCAACCTTTCATACAAGACGCCATGGCAATCACAACAGCAGCCACAACACACAAAAGCTGTAAGATTTGTACCTGGACTCTCTCTCCTGGGTGTATTTGGTGGCACTGGGTGACATTCCCCTCTTCGACCGAACACCACTTGTATAAGCCCCAACGCACTTGCTCAGACTCCAACAATGTAGAAGACAGACCAATGACAGCATGCACGGTGAGCATTGTCAGTGACGTCAACAGCTTCATCTTTATCACATCTATGATGCACTCGACACACCCCATGGCGGTCACCGGAATGTAGGTGTTGTTGACACTAAAATACACACAGTTTTAATTTGCTGTTCGGCTGTGTGTACTCACACGCACTGTCATCAAATAATAATTCACCTCTTGTTACAAACGCATACCCGCCACCACAGTGCAGTACAGCTGTTAACTCCAACACACAGTCACTTCATTGCAGTACAACTGTTAACTCCATCACACACAGTCACTTCATTGCAGTACAGCTGTTAACTCCAACGCACACAGTAACTTCATTGTAGTACAACTATTAACTCCATCACACACAGTCACTTCATTGCAGTGCAACTGTTAACTCCAACACACAGTCACTTTCATTGCAGTACAGCTGTTAACTCCAACAC
>JADBJO010007041.1:79131-81631 GCA_016801955.1 Conus betulinus
CCACCAATAAATATCAAAACCACGTTGATGTTGAAAGATTCTTTAGAAAATTAAGATGGATGGCTGCACTTGACGGTGTGCCAAAGCCCCCTCTACCAGAGAGCTCAGACATTTTTACCCACCTTTTTCGAACTCCAGCACTTCGCCAGCCACCTCTTGACAAATCCACTGAAGTTGAACTCTACATCAAAAAAGTGTAGAAAAGAAATCTCTCAAGTTAAATCCCAAACCTGTCCGCCATTCCAACCTCTCACGGGATGAACAAAAAGCCCTTGATCACTGAGACAACGACAAGACATTGTCATCAAACCAGCAGACAAGGGTGGTGCAGTGGTGGTCTGGGACAAACAGCTGTACATAAAAGAAGCACACAGACAACTGTCAGACACAAATTTCTATACACCACTCACAGTATCAACCCTCCCCCAACACCAGAAACTCATCTCAACCACAGTTAAACAAGAAATCAAACATAACAACTTACCGAAGACAGCCAAACTCCTCATAATGACAGACACCAAACAACCCACCTTCTACCTGCTCCCTAAAATACACAAAACCAATACACCTGGCAGACCCATTGTATCTGCATGCAGCTGCCCTACAGAACACATTTCACAGTACTTAGACTCTCTCCTCCCAACCCATCGTACAAGGCCTCCCCACATACCTCAAAGACACTACACACACACTCAACATGATTAATTCATACAACACAGATCCCACTTTTCAACCCAGCCTCCTCTTTACACTTGATGTCGTCTCTCTCTACACTTCCATCCCTCATGCTGATGATGGACTGAAGGCCCTCGCATTCTTCCTTAACAAACGGCCCCCCCTAACCAACAACAACCCTCCCACAGCTACACTGGGTCAGACTTGCAGAATTAGTCCTCACCCTCAATACTTTTGAATTTAACAACCATACATTCTCACAAATCAGTGGTGTTGCTATGGGAACCAAAATGGGACCATCCTATGCCCTGCCTCTTCATGGGACACCTAGAACACCGCCCTACTAACCTCTTACACAGGCCCAACACCAGAGCTCTACAAAAGATACATAGATGATGGATTGGGAGCCACATCCATGCCAGAACATGACCTCCAGAATTTCCTCAACTTTGCTCAGACCTTCCATCCATCCATCCAGCTGACCTACACCATTTCACAGTCAGTTAACTTCCTGGACATCACTATCTCCCTCAAAGATGGACTGCTTCAAACCTCAGTCTTCTACAAACCTACTGATGCGCACTCATACCTGGACTACACATCTTCCCACCACCAGTCCACTAAAACAGCATTCCATATTCTGAATTCCTTCGCCTACGCAGACTCTGCTCTAGCGAAGAAGATTTCACTATACAAGCAGCCAAAATGTCTGATTTTTTTTTCACCAACCGTGGCTACCCTAGTGCCGTCATCAATGATGCTCTCAGTCGCACTGCAGCTAAATCCAGAACATCTACTCTGGAAACTAAACCTCCCAAAGAGACAGACAGACCCACTGCCTGCCTTCTCTTCCATCCTCACAATCTGCCCATCTGCAGGATCCTGAAGTCTAACTGGCACATAGTAGAAAATCATAAACCTGCCTTTGAGACCAAACCAATGATCACTTTTTCAAACGTGACAAAAACCTCAACGACCTACTGGTGCGCTCTAAGCTGAACAAAATATCCACACCTAAGCCACCAGGTACTTTCCCCTGCTCAAACCCAACTGCAAAATCTGCTCTCTCACCAAACCAGACACCATCTTACATGGCCCCACGGGCTCTTTCACTATAAAAACGCACTTTCTCCTGCCAGAGCCACAACATTGTGTATGCCATCCACTGCCAGCTGTGTGGTAAGATCTATGTAGGTGAGACATCTCGCACACTTGAGACGCGCATCTCTGAACACCTGGCCGACATCCGCCACCACCGGCCCAAACCAGTCGCCCTACACTTCAACCATGCCCAACACAACATCAACCATGTCAAAGTCTTGGCACTTTGGCAATCGAAGAGTGACAACTTGGAACGCCTTATGCAGGAATCTTATCTCATTGCCAAACTGGGCACTGTCCATCCTCATGGCATCACGTCCAAAAGTAGTATGTACCATTCTACCTCTGCAGCTCCAGTCTGAAATATCCTCCACCTACACACACCCATACTACCCTACCTCCCACTGTTTACCTCAGACATAGGTTGCAGCTATCATCTTTTCCCTTTTCCTACACTCTCCGAGTCTCACCATTTGCTACGTCATCGACTTACTCCCCACTCCCCCTCCTGCCCTAGTAATGATGTGTGTAGGGTGTTGGTAGGTATGGGCGGTTGCTGGGGGTGGAGGTGGGGGTAACCAATGAACAAGGCTGACATTACTAATGGAACACACACACACACACACACACACACACACACACACACACACACACACACACACACACACACACACACACACACACACACACACACATAAAATAGAATGCTAGCTCCTTTATCGTT
>JADBJO010007041.1:91631-109131 GCA_016801955.1 Conus betulinus
TCTATGTGCCAGTTTCCCTTCCCATTTGCTTGTTACCCTGTGTGCCAGTTTCCCTTCCCATTTAGTTGTTACCCTGTCTGCCAGTTTCCCTTCCCATTTAGTTGTAACCCTGTGTGTCAGTTTCCCTTCCCATTTAATTGTCACCCTCTGTGCCAGTTTCCCTTCCCATTTAGTTGTTACCCTATGCGCCAGTTTCCCTTCCCATGTAGTCGTTACCCGACCTATGTCCCAGGTTCCCTTTCCCATTTAGTTCTTACCCTACATATGTGCCAGTTTCCCTTCCCATTTAGTTCTTACCTATCTATGTGCCAGTTTCCCTTCCCATTTAGTCGTTACCCTATCTATGTGCGAGTTTCCCTTCCCATTTAGTCGTTACCCTACCTATGTGCCAGTTTCCCTTTCCATTTAGTCGTTACCCCCTGTGTGCCAGTTCCCATTCCCATTTAGTCGTTACCCTACCTATGTGCAGTTTTCCCTTCCCATTTAGTCATTACCCTATCTATGTGCCAGTTTCCCTTCCCATTTAGTTGTTACCCCCTGTGTGCCAGTTTTCCTTCTCATTTAGTTGTTACCCTATGTGCCAGTTTCCCTTCCCATTTAGTCGTTTACCCTATCTATGTGCCAGTTTCCCTTCCCATTTAGTCGTTACCCTATCTATGTGCGAGTTTCCCTTCCCATTTAGTCGTTACCCTATCTATGTTTACCCTAGGTCTAATTTGCCAGTTTCCTTTCCCATTTAGTTGTTACCCTGTGTGCCAGTTTCCCGTCCCGTTTAGTCGTTACCCTATCTATGTGCCAGTTTTCCAGTTTCCCTTCCCATTTAGTTGTTACCCTGTGTGCCAGTTTTCCTTCCATTTAGTTGTTACCCTATGTGCCAGTTTTCCCTTCCCATTTAGTCGTTACCCTATCTATGTGCGAGTTTCCCTTCGCATTTAGTCGTTACCCTATCTATGTGCCAGTTTTCCTTCCCATTTAGTTGTTACCCCCTGTGTGCCAGTTTCCCGTCCCGTTTAGTCGTTACCCTATCTATGTGTCAGTTTCCCTTCCCATTTTGTTGTTACCCTGTGTGTCAGTTTCCCGTCCCGTTTAGTCGTTACCCTATCTATGTGCCAGTTTCCTTCCCATTTAGTTCTTACCGTGTGTGCCAGTTTTCCCTTCCCATTTAGTTGATACCCTGTCTGCCAGTTTCCCTTCCCATTTAGTCGTTAGTCTATCTATGTGCTAGTTTCCCTTTCCATTTGGTCGTTAGTCTATGTATGTGCCAGTTTCCCTTCACATTTAGTCGTTACCCTATCTATGTGCCAGTTTCCCTTCCCATTTAGTTGTTACCCTACCTATATGCCAGTTTCCCTTCCCATTTAGTCGTTAGTCTATCTATGTGCCAGTTCCCTTCACATTTAGTCGTTACCCTATCTATGTGCCAGTTTTGGCCTACCATGTATTCGTTACCCTAACTATGTGCCAGTCTGCCTTCCCATTTAGTTGCTACCCTATCTATGTGCGAGTTTCCCTTCCCATTTAGTCGTTACAGTATTTTTTGTGCCATTTTGCCTTCCCAGTTAGTCGTTAGCCTGATAATGTGCCAGTTTCACTTCTAATTTAGTGGTTATACTGTCTTTGTGCCATTTTGCCTTCCCATTTAGTCGTTACCCTATCTATGCGCGCGCCCGCGCGCGCGCGCGCGCGCGCGCACACACACACACACACACACACACACACACACACACATACACACACACACACAGGCACGCGTGCGTGTGGTGTGTTTTGCTATTGAGCTGTGGGCTGTGTTATGGGAGAGTGACTCTGGTGCTGTGTTCAAAGAGTGTGACTGTGGTGCTTTGTTCAGGGAGAGTGACCTTCGGGCTTTCTTTAGGGAGTGTGACCCTTGGACTGTGTTCAATGAGTTTGACTCTGGTGCTGCGTTCAGGGAGAGTGACTCCAGGGCTATGTTCTGTTAAAGTGACTCTGGTGCTGTATTCAGGGAGAGTGACTCTGGTGCTGTATTCAGAGAGAGTGACTACGGGGCTATGTTCTGTTAAAGTGACTCTGGTGCTGCATTCAGGGAGAGTGACTCTGGTGCTGTATTCAGGGAGAGTGACTCCGGTGCTATGTTCTGTTAAAGTGACTCTGGTGCTGTATTCAGGGAGAGTGACTCCAGGGCTATGTTCTGTTAAAGTGATTCTTGGGCTGTGTTCAGGGAGTGTGACTCTGGTGCTGTGTTTCATGGAGAGTGACTTCGGGGCTGTTATATGACACCTCTTGCTATGAACTGGGATCCTCCAATTCTGTGTAAACAGAAAAGGGGCAGCGAGGTGAAGCAGAGACAGCAAAAAGTCAGCTGCAGAAACAACGTGTCCTCAGGAAGTGGAGGGCCGTCGATAAAACTGGGATTCCCGGCGATGATGAGGTTTTTCTTTTTTTTTTTTTTTTTTTTTTTTTTTTTTTTTTTTTTTTTTTTTTTTTTTCTTTTTTTTTTTTGTCCTACGAATGAATATATGCATAGTAAGAGCGACTGTATTTGCGTATGCATGGTCAGAGTATTGTGTTTAAAATGTACTGACCTACGGGCAGAACAACGTTAATGAGGAAAATAAGACCAATGATCTCAGAAGTATATACTTAGTTTCATCTCGCACCATATTTTTTTCTCTCTACAAACAGAACAATTAAGAAGTGGAGGAAATCGAGTGCAGGCTGCAAATTTGTCCATCAGTATATCAATGACTTCGTCAAGTTGAAAATAAAGTGTGCGTGTGTGGAGGGGGTAGGGGTGGCCAAGAAAATTAGAATGTCAAATCAGGGAACTGCAGATGTAAAATCGTTCTTAATTTATATGTGATACTGTTGAAGCTTATTATGAAAACAAAATAATTCACATTGCCTGTTCCAAGGCTTTTGCCCGCTGGATCGGATCGGATCGGACTCATCGGGGGGTGGCAGGGGAGGTGTGTGTGGGGGGGTGGGTGGGTGGGGGGGTGGGGGTTAGAAAAGTAAGAGAAGAGAAAGTGTGGTAAGGAAACAGAAAAGACAAGAAACACTAATTATTAGCTGCGGCACCAATAAACTGTATTCTACTTTATACCCATATTCGTAAAACAAAAAAAATCAAAAACGACGACAACAACAACAACAACAACAACAATGAATAACAGCAACAACAAAACCAACCGGAATTACGTTGGGTCTAGGAAGCCAGTCTTCATCCAAGTCCAGTTCCACAGGGTCCTTCACTGCGTGTTTCGGCAGTCCCCGTCTGGGCTTCATGAAGTCCGGCTTCCATGCTGGCAGACTGCCCAGATAAGGGCATACTCTAAACATTCAGGTAATGATTACGGTCGACACGCCGCACTGGAGGCATCAACACGGTGTTGAGGACTAATTTTGATTGTCAGCATTATACGACTGTTCTGAACACGCAAAAGACTTTCTGCTCCATCTTGTTTCCAAGATACTCCATGCCCCACCATTCATCCATCCCTCTTCTCCCATGAAAAGAAAACTAAGTATCAAGCGAAAAGAAAATGAACACGAAATTAAGCTCCTGTTGGTCTGGTTTCATATACCATACGGCAGACAAAGTTCGTCTTCTTTACTGTTTTCTTAAAACTGAACGATATGTACTACCAATCGTTCGCAACCACACCCCTCCCATCCCTACATTTTTATCATATATATATATATATATATATATATATATATATATATGATAATGAACAATTAAGTAGTGGGGGAAAACAAGTGCAGGTTAACAACTCTTCCATCATTATAGTAATGACTTGGCAAAGATTTGATTAAAAAAAATTGAACATGAAGAAAATGGGAAGATATATATATATATTATAAATATGAAAACCCTTCACTAGCTGCATGAGGGAACCATCATAATCCCTTTCGAAGACAGATCTATATGTATTGCCTGCTCCGAGGCCTTTCGTGCGCTGGATCGGACTCATCAGGGAGACACGGCTGATTATGTCTGTACTCTTGGCGTCAAATAGAGACACACCACAGTCCGTAATTCTGTGGTGTTCTCAGCACAAGGGTTCAACAAAGAATCCAACAGCACCCCCAAAGCAGCCAGCGAAAGGACGAAAGTGTGGAGAAAAAAAAAAAACTGAAAAACATTATGCAAAGAGTATAAAATGTATGGGACAATCTTTGAGCCTATGCTTGAGGATCCATTTAAGGATGCAAAGGAGATCAGAAGATATGGAACAGTCTGAGTGGTCAGCTCTGCTGTTGTATAACCTAAGCATTGTCAGCGGCTAAGAATTGTGCAGAACAACCTTTACTTGGATCTCCTAAGAGACGCGACCCGCCCACTGACCAAACAATATAATGCTGAACAATTAAGTAGTGGGGGAAAACAAGTGCAGGTTAAAAATTCTTTCATCATTATAGTAATGAATATATATATATATATATATATATATATATATATATATATATATATATATATATATATATATATATATATATATATATATATGAAAATAAAATTTCACCAGTACATGTGAGTGACAACTTTCTGCTTATAGAAGAAAACAATAATGCTGTGCTGGAGAGGGACGGCAAGATGAGTACACGATCCAACACCTTTGAAGTAACACCGTGCTGTCCTCAGAGGGACTGGAGGTTTACGTGCTGATTTTCTCTGCCCTCTACAGCTCGGCATTACATCAGGAGGCGCCGGCCTACAACCTGACCTTTTCTGCATTCTACAGCACCGTGCTGCTTTACGTAGGCTACAACCTGACCTTTTCTGCATTCTACTGCACCGTGCTACTTTACGTAGGCTACAGCCTGACCTTTTCTGCATTCTACAGCACCGTGCTACTTTACGTAGGCTACATGCCGATCTTTTCTGTTTCAAAGAAAAGTAAGCTTACACTCTGATCTTTCTTCACACAACTGAATGGTTTTATTCGAGGAGGTGCAAGTTTACATGCTAATGTGTGTGTTTTTCATGGGTGTGTTTTTTCCCCTACGACATGGTGCTACTTTAGGAGATGAAGTGTTACAATTACATGCTGATCGTTTCTGCGCTCTGCAGCTCGATGCTACATTTCTGCTAGAGGCTTATATGCTGATCTGTTTTGCCTCCTACAGTCCGATGTTAGTTCAGGAGATGGTGGCTGACATGCTGAGCTGTTCTGCCCTCTACAGCACGGGGTTCCTTTGAGAGGCAGGCATACTTGCTGATCGTTTCCACCCTTTGCAGTACAGTGCAGTCTCAAGAGATGAGGGTTTACAGGCTGATCTTTTCTGTCCTCCACAATAGCGTTACTTTGGGAGATAAAGGTTTACATATTGATCTTTTCTGCCCTTTACAACACGGCGTTACTTTGGGAGGTAGATGTTTACATGTTGATCTGTTCTGCCCTCTACAAAACGGCGTTACTTTGGGAGGTAGAGGTTTGCATGTTGATCTTTTTTCTGCCCTCTACAGCACAGCGTTACTTTGGGAGGTAGAGGTTTGCATGTTGATCTGTTCTGCCCTCTGCAACACAACTTTACTCCAGAAAGTGGAGGCTCACATGCTGACCTTTCTGTCAGTTTACTAGTCCACTTTCTCTGTCATCTCAAGGAAACTGTCTTTTTATGAGACGTAAAACAACATGTTGACTTCTCAGCCCTTTCTAGCGCAGTCCTACCTTAGGAGATGAAGGCTCACGTGCTGACCTTCATGCCTTCTCCAGCATGGTGCTGCTGGACTCTTCATCACTCCAAGAGATGTCCGCAACCTCAGGCGGCGTATATGCTGGTCAGTACTGCTCTCTCGATCACACTATAGTCGTGAACTCTTCTATCCGAAGAGATATCCCAAATCTCACGAACTCCTTGCGGAAAGGCATTGTAAGGCATAGATATTAGGCTTTTCCATCTTTTCCAGTTTAGCATCACTAGGTATCACAGATAAGATATCCACAGTCTCAACCAATACACGAAGAAGGCACAAAAAGGCGCGTGAATATTGAACCTTTTCTGCCATTTTTTTTTTTATCATTTTGAACCACTGTCTTGCTTGACTGTTTCTAGATGTTGGCGAGGTATAGTAGACAGTCATCCAGTGCAATGGTCGCTTTCACATAATCGTGGAAAGGCTTCACTTTTGTTAAGAAAGTCAAGCAGATATAGCACAGAGCCATTATATGCATTGCTCTCTTTCATATCTTCCTGATTTCTCAAAGTAGTGTATGTGCTTAACTGAGCCCTACAAATACCGTTGTCATAGTCACAGTGTACTGAAGTGTCAAATGTAATTAACGAAAGGCAGCTTTTGTGTCACGTCCACCCGGAAAATCATTATCATTACCTCTTCTCTTTTGAAACAAGTTTATACTATTTTGTGCCAAAGTCAGGATTATCATTACCTAGTTTCTTTTGAACCATGTTTATACTATTTTGTGCCGAGTCGGTACTATTGTCATTACCTAGTTTCTTTCGAACCAACTTTATACTTACTTTGGCCAAAAGTCAGGTGACTCCATTTTCCGACATCTTCCTCAGTGGGTGTGTGCATTTTGTGTGAGAGGTCGTGGACAGAAATCTGTGCGCGCAGAGGTTGGGGGAAAGACGATAAGCAGTGGTGATTAAAAGGGCATTGAAAAACCACGGGCATGCATTGCTACTTAACACGCAGTTGTTTCCCTTGGATCAAATTGAATACGTTCCGAAGCGTGGCACGACCATCAAAACCAATGACATCAGTAGGCCTCATCCATTTTCTTTGTCTTTGTTCTCTTCTTCAGCCACCATCCCCTCCCAACAACAGCATGATTCCTGCGCCGCTGATTAGGATTTGCCGACGTACAGCCACACTAGGGGCTGTTGATGATGATGATGATGATGATGATGATGATGATGATGATGATGATAGTGATGATGATGATGATAATGACGATGATGATGATGATGATGATGATGATGATGATGATGATAACGACGACGACGAAGAGGAGGAGGAGAAGGAGGAGGAGGAAGAAGAGGACGACGACGACGACGACGACGATGATGGTGATGATGATGATGATGATGATGACGACGATGATGATGATGATGCTGATGATGACCACGACGACAATGTTGGCTCCAGTGAAAGTACATAGAGCCATGGCCTAACTGAAAACAGTATCACATCTCACAGATAATATACGAAGAATGGAATAAATACTACCATTACTACTGCTACTCTGCTGCTGCTGCTGCTGCTGCTGCTGCTTCTGCTAACCTAAGTGGGAAAAAGTATCATCTCATCATCATCATTACCAGTTACTAATGTATGTAGACCTCGGTCTCATTCGTTCTAGTTGCAGGTACATTTGCTGCGAATACTGGCCATTTACGGATGTCCTATAAAATGCCACTTGAGTTCTGAATAAGAATAATAGCTGCGCCATCATTTTTTTATGCTTTAAACGTCTTTCTACGAATGTGACATTTGTTAAAGTGGACAGCATGTGTGTGTTCTATGGATAAACAAACTGTTCAGTTTTGACACAGTAAAATGTCATCGTCTTTCTCTTTATCCTCAGTCTATGTACTCTTTATCTTTGCCCAGACGTTGCAGCACGCGCTGTGTCCGTACATGTCTACGTCGTTCTGAAGCTACGTTCGTCACGTGCAGGACAGGATTGAGCGCCATGTTGACGGGCAGGGTGAAGGCTGTGACAGCAGAGCGGATTTCTTCAGACACAAATTGCTGCGTGGGCAGCAACAAGACGAGAATAGTCACCAGGAACCAGCCACAGGCGTTAGTCACTGAGACATTGGCAGTGCGGCGAGCTAACTTCAGCTGCTGCAATCTTCGGGTGTCTAACGAACACGAGAGGGTTGGCCCGAACTGTGAAGAAGATGTAAAGTTGACCTGCTGTCGTCACGGCCATAAGTCCTGTGTTCAAGGTGATCAACACCAATGAGGCGTGGTGGTGAGTGCCTGGGCTGTGAGTCAAGGGAAGAGGGATACACAGACTGCTTTGATGGTGCAGGGTCCAAGTGGAGATGTGTGGTGTGACGGACAGGACCAGACCTATTCCCCAGCACAGGACGCTGGAAGCCATCACCTGTCTTCTGCCCCACATCTCCCTGTCTGGCCTGGAAAGGTGAACACAGTGATCTCCTGTCAGACACACCAGGACCAAGGCGGACACCTGAACAGAGAACAGGTAGACAAAGTTTAACAGGGAGCACCACGGGCTGTTCCTCCACCACCTGTCTACCCACAGGTATTTACCCAGGAATAGCCGGTCGGCCACACACACACCCAACAGGTGCACCCCCATCACCAGGTTAGACACCGACAACTGTGACACAAAGACAATGCTGCTGCATTTATTCCCACTCCTGTCCATGTTTGCGTCACGCAGGTGGATGAAGAGAGTTGAAACGTTGCCCAGAATGGCCAAAACAGCCAGGATGGCCGTGACAGCACGCAGAGCGGTTGATCCCAACAGGTCGTTGCAGGAGGAGAAGAGAGACGAAGAGGAGTGACAGTGTTTGACGTCGAAGCCTGCAGGCAAGTTGTGAGCACAGCACAACGTGGGGCGGTCTGTGAGCACAGTGTGCAGCCTGGGGAGGTTGGAGAGCCAGTGACGGGGCATGTGTGGCCATCATCAGTCGAAGAGGGCAATGGTGTGACGTTAGGTCTGCCATACAATCTTTCCACAAAGTCCACCACAGCGGGGGGCTGGACAGGCATGAACTGATAATCGTCATCAGTGCCTGGTGAATCCAGTGCTTTCTCAAACATGTCCCGCATCTTATAGCCACAGCCTTCTTCATCACTGGAATCCAGACAGTGTCGCTCTATGTCGCACCATTGAGGAAATGAATAGCACTGGGTACAAACAACAAAAACACATAATCATAGCACATTTGAACAGTCATAGTCACTGAGCGCGCTGCACGTTGTTTGCCTATTCCTTTAAACAGATCTAGAACCCCTTTGGTAACTCTTCACTTGCCAGCTTTTCTGCTTCCTAGGAACCTTGCATCGACTCCTTGATAACAGTTTTGTATTTTAATGCATTGGTAAATATATGTATTCAAACGTGAGTTCATCTTCAAGAGAACTTGTATAATTCAACATCATTTATACACAAAATGTTAGGCTTTCTAAGTTACGAGAGAAAATGAACCACATTAATGGCAAGATTAAGTCAGGTTTCAAGCCAAATATGCCACCACCTTTATGATTACATCTAATCGTCCCATTGTGTCATTGAAAACCAATTATATATATTTTATCATATAACCATCCCCCCACCCCCCCTTTAAATGTCAAACATTCTTTTACAGATCTGAAAGGATTAAAAAAAAAAAAAAAAAAAACCCAACACAAACTTCCTCCTCCGCCCATCCCCCCCCCCCCCCCCCCCCCCCCCCGCCTTCCTTTGTAAAACATTTTGAAAGCACCTAGTTTTACCCAGTGGAGATAGTACAACCTGCCAACAGCAACAACGTTTGTTAGCAGAGCAGTGAAATGACAGCCAGCTACAGAGTGCTGTCACGGTACAGACATGCAGTGCACAAATAGTGCTCTTTACACCGTTTCTGCAACGACCAGAGGAACGTCAGGCCACTCACTTCTCCTTCATCGGTAAGAGGTAGCGTGGAAGGGGGTAAAAGAGAGAGAGAAGGGGAAAGAGACGGGTGGGGGGGGGGGGGGGGAGGACTAAGACTAAGAGAAGAGAGAGTGCGTGTGTGTGTGTGTGTATGTTCGTGCGTGCGTGCCTATGTGTGTGTGTGTGTGTGTGTGTGTGTGTGTGTGTGTGTGTGTGTGTGTGTAGACGTGTGTGTACACGTGTGTGTGGCGTGTCCGTGTGTGTGTGTGTGTGTGTGTGTGTGTGTGTGTGTGTGTGTGTGTGAGAGAGAGAGAGAGAGAGAGAGAGAGAGAGAGAGAGAGATTGCTTGCTTGCTTGCTTGCTTGCTTGATTGATTGACTGATCTTTAATACCCAAGGATGAAGATTTTAGGCCAAAGCCTAGTCTTACAAATTGTCCTTGTCATGCATACATTATTTCAACGCATATCATTCATGCTCACAAATCAACATAGCAACATTGTAATCTAATTCTACAATGATAAGGAAACTATTTTGTTGCGTGTGTGCGCGCACGCGTGCATGCATGTGTGAGTGTTTTGTGTGCGTGCATGATTGCGTTTATGTCAATATGCAAGAGCGTATGTGTACATATGTGCGTCCACGCGTGCGAGCGTTCGTGTATTTGTGTGTTTGCGTCCGTGAGAGTGTGCGTGCATGCATGCATGCGCGCGCGCGTGCGCGCGCGCGCGCGCGCGTGTGTGTGTGTAGAAAAGACAAACAGAGGCAGAGATAGAAAAAAGAGAGGATGGTAGATGAGTCTTATGTTTGGAAGGGGGCACTTGAGAGTGTGTAAAAGAAAGTGAGAGAGTGGTAGATGAGTTATTCTTGGAAGGGGCACTTGAGGGTGTGTATGAGGGGAAAAATTATGTACATGTTCACATGTGTATGTGGTCTATGAGCATGCATACCTGGATGGTGATGGTGTTTGGGGTATATATATATATATATATATATATATATATATATATATATATATATATATATATATATATATATATATATATTATGCTCTACATGTGATGTTATAGATATGCTATATATATGTACATGGGGTGTGTATAAGAATAAGGTGGGATGGGGATGGGGTATATATATATATATATATATATATATATATATATATATATATATATATATATATATATATATATGGGGTGTGTATAAGAATAAGGTGGGATGGGGAAATTGGGGGAGGGTGTATAGAGTGAAAGGGATGGAGGGAGAGGCAGTGGGAAAGAAAAGAGCTGGTATGATTCAAACTAATCCATCAAATCATCAATCATTTTCCTTTTTCCACCCCAACCGGCATTATCACACCAATGTCACCACACATTATCTCACTTATGACAATGATCATCATCCTGTAGTACTGTAGATCTCACTTATGGTAATGATCATCATCCATCAGTCATTGATCATTTCCTCTATTCCCCCAACTGGCATTAACATACTAAGGTCACTATTCCACGTTTGTAAATGACCATCATCCCACACTACTGTGAATCACACTCACACCATGACAATAATCATTATCCATCAATCATTGTTTACCTCCTTCATTCCCCCAACCGGCATTATTACACCAATGCCACAACATTATCCAACTTGTATTTATAAACAATGTTCATCATCCTACAGTTCTGTTGATCTCAAATGATCCATGATCATCACCCAACCCTCTTCGTGAACTGGCAGTATTATACCAGTGCCACCACATTATTTCACTTATCACAATGACCATCATCCTACAGTATCTCACTTATGACAATGATCATCACCCACCAGTCATTGATATCTTCCTTTATCCCCCCCAACTGGCACTATTGTACCAATGCTATATTATTCCACCTACATGAAAATGACCCTCGCCCTATAGTACTGCTGATCCCAAATGTTCACCATCCATCAGTCACTGGAAATACTGTGATCACCTTCATACTGCAATATATATGGCAATGATGAAGCTGACCATTTGGCAAAGGAAGGAGAACAGCAGCCCCAACTAGAACAGGAAGTCTCCTTTGAAAAAATCAAAAGTATTATCAAGGAGAACCACAAACCAAAAAGGTAGATGGCTTGAGCAGCACCCTACTTCAACAAAAGGGATGGACACTACCAGATGCCCAGATCAGACCTTCGTGAGACTGAGGACAGGGCACTCCAGACTGAGACATCACATGTCCACTATATTTCACAATGGCAAGTCTTCAAATCATCCATGCAGTACAGCCCAACGACCTAGCCTGCCAACACACTGATGAAGGGAAAGCCCTATTTGCCACTGGAGGGCCTTTGCCATACAGCAGCCTTCGCCAGTACCTCCAGGGTTCCTATCTAAGTGAACAAGGAAGAAGACCATCCTACATTACTGTTGATCTCTAATGATCATCACCCATCATCATCCCCCCCCCCCCCCCCCCCCCCCTCCGCTCAACCAGCATCATTATACTACTGCCACCACATCATTTCACCAGTGACAATGATGAGCATCTCACAGTACCTTTAATCACAGTTATGATTCCAGTAACAAGGATTATCTTCCTGTAGCACTGGTGTTATCAAATGACCATCACCCAAGGTTCCCTTTTTTTGTTGTTGTTGTTGTCAATTTTTAGTAACAAGAATGTTCATCATCCTGTAGCACTGTTGTTATGAAATGGTCATCATCCAATAAGCTTTATTATCATTCTTTATATATTTATTCAACCCCCCTCTGTGTGTGTGTGTGTGTGAGTGAGTGTTTGTATATATATATATATATATATATATATCTTCTTCCTTTGTTCCCCCCAACTGGCACTATGTACCAATGCTATATTATTCCACCTACATGAAAATGACCCTCGCCCTATAGTACTGCTGATCCCCAAATGTTCACCGTCCATCAGTCACCATCATGGATGTGTACTATATGTTAGAGTGTGTGTGAGAAAGCGTGAAAACTCCCCACAATTAATTTTGATTATAATTCACCCATAATAATATCCTCCTCCTCCCCCCCCCCAACAACGTTTGCATGAATTTCTCACCCCCACCCACCTCGCTTGCGTAGTAGAGATATGAATTCTTTCTTCCCCCCCCCCCCCCGGATATTTTAGCACCCATTGATAATATCCATTCTCTTCCAATGATCATTTCACACACAAACATAAGCTTACTACTATCCATCGAATTTGCTCATTTATTTATTATATCGTTTATGTTGTTTATTTACCTTGATTTCTTTTTTTTAAACTTATTTGGTGTTATGGTGGGTAGAATGATTGTACAGCATACGACTCCTATGTTGGCTGGGTGGTTATCTCGAAAAGCGCTCAAATACAGAAGTTTGCCTTGTTTTTTTTTTTATACAATAGACTATCTGAGTATGTTTGAAAGAATGAAACTGTCCTTTTAAGCGAAATTTGGCGTTTGTAGTATTAAATTTACAGTTATACAAAACGTATTTTAATTTTTGTGTCAGCCGTTTTGAAAAATGTCCAAAAGATATGTTTTACACATTGTTTTCCTGATAGTTTTGTAAAACAGATTTTGCTCAGGACGTAAAATTGACCAGCTGCCTGATTTGGTGCTTGTTGTGTGAAGTGCATGAGTTTTCGACGTAGATGCTTCGCTGTTGATCTATACTTTGACTGAAAAAAACCCAAAACATGCGCATTCTTCAATCGTTTCTCTTCTTAGTACGTTGATTAATTATTTTACTTCAGACTTATTAAACACAAAAAGTGCATATTGATTTACAGTATTAAGATAATAGACTTATTACAACAAAAAAAAGTACATATTGATTTACAGTATTAAGATAATATATAAAAAACAAACAACAAAAAAGTGCATATTGATTTACAGTATTAAAATAATATATAAACAAACTTTAGAACATTGAATTTAGACTTGACTACTGACACATCGGTCGGCGAACCTAATCTCAATAGAGAGCGGTAGATCATATTTCAGTCCTGCTGAATCTTTCTTTTTTATTCTTTCTTTCTTTGTTTTCTTAAGTAACGTTATTCGTCGTCGATCAATAAATGTTTTATTCAAATATAATACCTTAGCTTCTTCTACTGAATTTTGGTTTTTAACGCGAAAGAAATTCTGAAATGAGGCAGGAAAGTGTAGACAATAATTATGAAACACGTACAATAACTCTTGCTCCTTTGTGAACTAAATCCACTCTTTCACTTCCCAGGGAAATAATTACAAAACGAAATCAAGTTGTAGGCTCCGACGAACAGACTGTCACAAACAAATTCAGCTACGCACAAGCATACACACACCGAGACATACACACATTCATGCGCGAAAGCACGCACGCGTGCATGCACGTGTTCGGGGGAAAGCACTTTACTCTGCATTATCTTCACCTTCCCACGAAAACAAACAAACAAACAAAAAAAAAAGAAGCACTCAAACAGAGAAAACCCTGCGCTGCCCACGGTACGGGGCGAGAGCTTGAGGTCGACGTGTTCCCATTGGACCGAGGTGTTATTTCTATGACAGAACAGTCAGTCGTCCTCCTCCCGATGGGAGAAAGAAAACTCGGGGAGAACCAGCGGAACAAGATCTACGTGGTTTAGTGTAGTCTGCCAGTTAGGCCAGACGAGATCAACGGGAGGCGAGTGCAGCACACTGTTGTGTTGCCCACGAAGAGACCTCCACAAGAACGACTTGGAGGACCGCGGCCACTGCAAGCTAAGTCTTACTGCACTGAAAGAACAAACGTGAAGGAGGACGCTCTGTGAAGTAGACCAAATCCTTTCTCTTCCTTTCTTCCTACCTTTTCTTTTTTTTTCTTTCTTTCTTCTTTCTTTTTCTTTTCTTTCTTTCTTTCACACCCACTGACAGAAAACAAGGAACAACATCAACTTGGCCGAAAACAGGCGACACACACGGGCACAGTTACTGTTCTTTCTTTGTCTTTTCTTCCTTTATTTCTTGTCTTTTATTTTTTTTTTTTTTTCATCTCTCTCTCTCCTCTCTCTCTCTCTCTCCTCTCTCTCTCTCTCTCTCTCTCTCTCTCTCTCTCTCTGCATGCGTGTGTAGTATGTAACGTCTTATCAGGGATTAAGTTAGAAAGAAAGAAAAAAAAAGAAAAGAAAAGAAAATAAAATGGAAAATAGAATAGAAAAGGATGGGAAGAAGAAATGAAAAAGGAAGAAGAAAAAAGGAAAAGAAAGAAGAAAGAAAGAAACAACCAACCGCCGTTTCGAAGTGGTTACGTCGCGTCGCTGGGAAGTCGTGGGTTCGGATCTCATCAGAGTTGCGTGGGTTTTTCTGCCCCGATCGGCTCCTACCCAGAGTTGAGTTTGCTGCGGACTCACTTGGGAGGACTGGGACCACACAGCCGAGTTTCAATGGATGCGTTTCTGAGAGTGTTTGCTCACATTTCCTGACCAACACTGCAGGTGCCTGTATCTCTCGGGCCTGGTTGACGCTGGGATATATTATGAAAGGAAGCGTAGAGTACAGCCCTGTCAAGTTGGAAATCCGTAGCATCATCTTAATCATCCTCCTCATCTCATCGATCAGCATTAAAAAAAAAAAAAAAGTCTCAAGTTCTGTGGCCCTTCATGCCCTGCTCTCATGGTGACCTCAATTTCGATGTCCTCTCCACGTCTGTGGCCTTGGTTTGGTTCCGTCGGGGTCACTGACATCGGCGAGTCCATGGGGGCTGTCGCTGGACGGACGTGATGGCGCCCTCCGGAGGGAGAGCTCACTCACGCCGGGTTCGCAACTAAGCAATTGTTGTCATCAGTAAGGGGCTTAGTAGGTGGTGTCCTGCGTATGTTAGATCAGAACAGGCGCCACTGAACACCACCGAAGTGACTCGGCGGCAGTGCAGTGTCTCCTCGGTGGGTCGGCTCTTGACGACTTGACATTAACTGCTCCCTGTGGATTGCCGGTGCCAGGGCTGCGGTAGGGCCGACCGGGCTGTGGCTGTGGACGGGGTGTCGGAATGAGCGGCGTGGGTGCACTGCCACTGAGGTGGCGCAGAGGTTAGGACAGAAAAAAATCAATAAAAGGAATTTTAAAAGGAAAAAAAATAAAGAAAAGGCAAAAAAAAAAAAAAAAAAAGAAAAAAGAAAGAGAGAAAGAAAAGAGAGAGAGAGATAGGGAGAAAGAAAGACAAGAAAGGAAGAAAGAAAAGGAAGATTAACAGACAAAAAAAAAAAGGAAGACAAGACAAGAAAAAGAAAAGAAAACAAAGGAAGTAAAGACAGAAACAAAGAAAAGGAAGAAAGAAAGAAGAAAAAAAAAAAAAAAAAAAGAAAGAGAGACAGACAGGAGAAAAAAGTAAAAGAAAGGAAGAAACAGAACAAAAACCTTCAGGGATTGCTGACATAAACGAGAGGCCAATAACTACGTACAGCGATGACGTATGACAAGATTGACGTCAAGAGAGGACTACTAGGTGTTCCAAGGTGGTGAGTAGTAGTATATGAGGGATGAATCCCTCATTGAGAGTCTCATGTGACAATCTCATCAGTGCGCATGCGCAGAGAAAGGTGCCGTTATATCAGGCATTAAGATGGAAAGAAAGAAAGCAAGAAAAGAAAAGAGAAATAAATGAAAAAAAAAGGAGAAGGACAGAAACGAAACGAAAAAAAGACCAAACAAAGGAAGAAAGAAAAGGAAGAAGAAAAAGACAATGAAAGAAAGGAAGAAAAGACAAAAAAAAAAAAAAAAAAAAAAAAAAAAAAAAAAAAAAAAAGAAAAAAGAAAAGAAAAAAAAGAACGAATGCAAGACAGAAAGAAAAGAAAGACAAGAAAGAAAGCAAAGTAAAGAAAGAAGAAGACAGACAGACAGACAGACAGACAGAAAGAAAGAAAGAAAGAAGAAAGAAAAGAAAGGAAGAAGAAACAAAAAATCTTATAGGCTTGATGACATACAACAAAGGACAAAGAAATACTAGTCAATGACGTATGACAACATAGACGTCAAGGGGAGGACTAGGTGTTCCATGTGTGGTGAGCAGTATAGGAGCATCAAATCATGCCCCATTGAGGAGGTCATGTGAGGATCTCATCAGTGCGCATGCGCAGATCATGGATTAAGAAATCAATAACAGTAATGCTAATATTGGCCGTACTGATATCAATACTAATAATCAGGACTGATTCGACACAATTTTCTTGTAGTATTTGAGAGCAACGTAATACTTCTTAATATTGTTTAGGAACGATGGTTAGATGCTGGTTTCAAGTGTTCAGGACCGATGCGTTACGTCATTTGGGTGGATGTCGACTTTATGTCATGCGTTATTCTGCTCTGAACTTGTTTGACGTCATACTGTGATGTCAACAGCTGGGGAATCAGCACCGTGCTGTGTGGAAAACGACGCCGGAATATTTTTGGTTTTCTTTAGGTCGGGTAAGGTCAGATTAGGTCTTTAAAAGGTCAGATAAGTCTTTAAAGGGTCAGATAAGGTCATTAAAAAGGTCAGACAAGGTCTTTTAAAAGGTCATATATAGTCTTTACGAGTCTATCTTTTATTCTGTTTCTTTTACAAGGCGTATGTGTGCCACATGGTATGTGTCTTTGTGTAATGTTATGTGACTCTGTTCTGTATCATGTCTTCGTCCTACGATGTGTATGTTGTCCAATTGCATGTTTTGTCCTACACTGTGTCTGTTGTCTATTTTTGTCGTTGGTAGTGTGCCTTTGTATTGTGTCATGCATGCAATGTATCTTTGTATTGTGTCATGTCATGCAGTGTACCTTTGTATTGTGCCATGCATGTAATGTGCCTTTGTATTGTGTCATGCATGTTACGTGCCTTTGTATTGTGTCATGCATGTAATGTACCTTTGTATTGTGTCATGCATGCAATGTGCCTTTGTATTATATCATGCATGTAATGTGCCTTTGTATTGTGTCATGCATGTTAT
>JADBJO010007041.1:116631-120632 GCA_016801955.1 Conus betulinus
AAAATACCGACCCATAACTGTGTTGCTGTTGTTGTTGTTGTTGTGCTGTGTTGTTGTTGTTTGTTTGTTGTTGTTGTTGTCGTCGTCGTCGTCGTCGTCAAAGTACAAACATTATACTGTTAGTTGTTACTGGCTCGTTACACGAGCAGTAATAACGATTCGTAAATAAATACACCTGCAATTTCTCATTTCTGTTAGACATTTGTGAAGATTAGTAGGTAAAGAGCGTGTTGCTGGTTGTAGACTTTTCTGGTTGGGGGGGGGTGGGGGTAATTTCAGAATAGCCGAGCCAACAATTATGGAGACTAGTTAGCGTTACAAAAGCAATTCTTTCACGACAAAAAGTCAGGGCATGCATTTTATTTGTCGTCTTCATAGTTCTGTGCCTATGACAACCTCACCCCCACATGTCGCAGATTATCTGAAGATGAATGCAACGTGTGGAGATGGCATGTCAATGGAACAATTTGGAGTCAGGTGAATCACCGGACCACGTAACGACTTATACATAATTGTCAGCACATGGAATGGCACTGGCTGGTTTCAGCATCAGGCAGACAGGCCAACATCAACTCACAGGGCACAGTGGCAGGGAGGAGAAGAGGTCAACATCAACCCACAGGGCACAGTGGCAGGGAGGAGAAGAGGTCAACATCACCCCACAGGGCACAGTGGCAGGGAGGAGAAGAGGTCAACATCACCCCACAGGGCACAGTGGCAGGGAGGAGAAGAGGTCAACATCACCCCACAGGGCACAGTGGCAGGGAGGAGAAGAGGTCAACATCAACCCACAGGGCACAGTGGCAGGGAGGAGAAGAGGTCACATCACCCCCACAGGGCACAGTGGCAGGGAGGAGAAGAGGTCAACATCACCCCACGGGGCACAGTGGCAGGGAGGAGAAGAGGCAGACAGAGGAAGACGTGGGAGGACATTATCAGAGAGTGGACAACCCTGTCCTTGGCCAGCTGTTGGCGGGGCTGCACAGAATGGCCACAGAGGGAAAGTTATCAGTGAGTCAGTACTGCCTCCTGTGACCAAGGCTGACCTGGGATGGTGCATTCTCATTGACCAGGATGGCTGCATGGCTACATCAGTGTTGCTTGTGGCTGTGTAGACCAATGCGACAGTGACAGTCTCTACCATATAATGGTGGGCCTGTGTGGAGTATGGTCTGTTGGGTTTACCGTACTTCAATCTGTGTGAGCGCCTTTCTTCTCTGCTGCGCATGACATCTCCCTGTGTATTAGATGCTGTTTTAGGGCAGCGCTCCGCCTCGCAAGTTCCGTTCAAGGCTCGGCATTGAAACCAACAGCTCTCTTGTCTTCCCATGCAAAGTTGTTTGTGTCATACCTAAGGGCGGCTGGTAGGTCTCCTTTCGGATGTCAGATCACTGTGGGGAATGTCCCCCGGGATGCTGCATCTTGCATGTCGTGAATGTGTGTCAGTAAGCCACGTGTGCTCTGCCTGGCAGGATATCCAGGCTCAGGAAGCCGTCGTGACACCAAACCTCAGCGTTGGACACTGTCTTACACAGACATGCTCACGACATGATGGCTGCTTCTCGTGTGGAGCATGTCTAGTCTTCTCTCCTGCCTGGTACAGGTTGTCCGTATGCCCAGTGAATCATCAGTGGTGTCTCAGTAGCATCTACCTGGGGGTAAAGAGGTAGGCAAAGCCAGAGATGTCAAAAAAAGGGGATGAAAATATATGTTCCTAAACCTCTTCAGTAGTATTGTACTTCACTTCAGTAATATAGTGATTCCTACGGGTTGTTTCTATCTTGTTTTTGTTTATTATTTGTTTGCTTAATGGCCTCTTTACTTGACGAAATCAATTGCGATTTTAACATGTTAAGTACTTCTCTCTTCTAGCGCTTTTTGTCGTTTCTGCATGACCACAGTCCACAAGTAGAGAAATGGGCAGAGAGCCGAGCCCAGAGGTAACCCAAATACAACCAGGGCGTCATGGATGTCGTTTAGTCCTGGGATATCGTGTGTGGGCCAGTACCGTGACAAAGCCGAGAACAAGCCAGCTGGCACTGTTTGTGGTCGCCACCTTTTCTTATTAGCTGCACTGCAGAATACACTGACCTTAATGAGGAATTCAGCATTACTCTGAGTTTAGGTGTTCGCCTGTAGATTACGATTTGGCCAAACATTATTGTCAGGTAAGTGATGAAGTTAATAGTTATAACTATATTCGACCACTGGAATTCATTGTTTGCCTTATATCGATTAAATAATGCCATGCTACACAAACCAGATTGACCTTGACGCTCCCAGTGTGACAGCCCAGGAAGCAATGGTATCAAGGACATCAGGGTTCCAGCACACCATGGTACTATGAAAACTGATGGCAGTGAAATTGACTTCAGCAGACAGGAGTCCTTACCAAAGCAAATGACGATGATGTGATCCACAGTGAGGAACCCATGATTAAAAGTGACACCTCACTGGACAGATGAAAAGAAATTTTGGCAACTTTACAAGGCAGACTGTTGACCCATATCTTTTCAGAGTGGACATAACCACCATGAACCATCTCATTTGCTGCTAAAATGATACCGACATGACAGCCCCGCACAAGACTGAGCGAACAGCAAATGAACAACCATCAACACATTGCTTTCACATTCTCCTCTGAATGTCAGAAGACTGACAATGCCAGCCCAGTTTCCTAATGTGGCGCACCCACTGACCATCCAGAAGAAGAAAACTCTGTACAATTCAGATGGCATCAGTTTTGTGCATGAAGGGAATACAGTGTGGGGAGCAGAGCACTTTATTTGATCCAGCTGTTGTGGAAGTAAGTTTGGACAGCAGAACCTGTAATCTGAAGCAAAGATATGTTGTAGATAATCACTCGCTGATAACAAATCCAAAGGGGAAATCCTCAACTGGATTAAATCTAATATCAACTTCACGCAGATGTGGCATATTTTTAAAACCTTTCTGTCCAATGATTTTAATGGCGGAAAAGGAAAGATTAAGATGGGCTTAACAGAGGCAAGAAAATAAACAGTTCGCTGTTCAGTACGCTAAGATCTGTCTCCGACATATCATTAGCGTCAGTGAATAATGAATATGTTTGATGAAATTGTTTATTGAGTTTGACCTGATAGGATTTTTTGCCAATTTTATTATTTTAAATTTTGTAATGCAAGAAACCAGGCATATCAAGATGTTTTACAAAGTTCCTTGCTAGGTCAATGAATTGTAAGTTAGGAAACTGCATGCCTGATATATTAGAAATAAAGCAGCGAGACAGAACAAGACGAATGAGGTAGACGTTAGTGTTAAAATCATACGACGACATCCCTGATTCTGAAGCATCTACATGCCGGAGCTCTGAGAAGAGATCCACAGGAAACGATTTTCCGCAAAGGAAGGAGTGGCCTTGACATACACACCTTCAGGACAGGTCGTATCACACATCAGTTCATCATCTCGATGTGGGCACTGGCCCCAGCCATCACACAGATGATCTCCATGGAGACAAATTCTAGATGCACGGCACTGGAACAGTCCAGAACATGGAGCATTGTTACAGTCCTGCTCGTCCTCTCCATTGACACAGTCATAGAATCCATTGCATTGAGTGTAGACAGGAAGACAGTACAAGCCACTCAGATGGACAACGATAGTGAGTGTCAGGACAAGGTTCCTCAGTTTCCATCACCTGTTGGGTAAAATAACCGGTACCATCCAAGTTAACATAATATCGTTGTTTCATGTCCACGCCTCTATTTTGAATGTAGTATGTACGCAAAAACCCATAATGTCCAATCTCTCAGAATCATCCACACAATCAGAAGTACTCATTACAGCGTTGACTTAATAAAACACCACTGTCCATTAGAACATCCAAAACTCTGGACAAGAAGGGTGTTCACAAAATGATTCATCACTGTTGTCTGGACAGTCGTGTATGAAGTCACATACTACAGTGTAATGCTGAGATGTGACATCATCATTGCAAAACGGAACATGGTGTGTTCATA
>JADBJO010007042.1:0-12500 GCA_016801955.1 Conus betulinus
TTTTTGTATCACATTAAAAACACCACCACACCAACCACGCTACTCAAATCCTATCTAACTACTGGTTAGTTTTTCTCCAACATAGCTCTCAGACACGAGCCACACACACACACTCCGCACACAGCACACTCAACCCACAAAACCACACCCAACAACTCATACACACATACTCACGCACGCACGCTTCTCTCTCCAGCACGCGCGCCCCTTCTTCTTGATTCCTCGTCGCCTTTCTCTTTCTCTTCAGTGTCTCATACTCTGCTTGGTCTTCTGTCGTCTCTCAGACTGTCGGCAACTGGAACCACCACGTACGTGACACTGTTTTAATGTGTGTGATAAAATGTTACTATTCTGGATCTTCCCCGCAGACGGGAAACCAACAGCTGTTTTTAACAATCGTACTGAAGGGAGGCTGCATTCGGCGATCTCGACTTGCATAGCCAGACGCCACGCACACACACACACACAACCCACCACACACCACACACACACACACAACACACGCCGCACTCGCGCGGGCGGTCGCCTCAGTGCGGCGCGCGCAGCGGCACGCGACGTCACGCCCGCACGGCACGCACGCACAAATAGTGTTTACACCCTTCTTCAACCGTCCATTGTCTGTAGAGGGACAATATTGCTGAGACATAGAACAGTAAACATATATAACCCACAAACAAGTAGGACTAACTGTATTAATAACTCAGACTCCCGACGATGGAAAAACATTCCGCTGTCTTTTTTTTGTTCGGTGTTGAATTCCACTCTCCTTCCTTACGAACGCGAGAAATGTTAGCCTGGTAAACACTGGTCCGCGTTGGTCTTCAGATTGCGTTCGCCCGTCTCCTCCTCCGATCTCTCTCGCCATACTGCCACGGGCCCGACTTCCCCATCACATACAGACTCCAGTATCGATAGGACTCGGCCGAATCGGATATTTATTCTCAATCAGCGTTCCGGTTGTGCAATGCGTGAACCGACGAAACTAAGCGCCGTGTACCAGCGAGAATGTCCCCACAACAACACGCAAAATGCATAACACATTAAACATTTGACACATTGTCACAGTCTTGTAACGTTTTTACGTTTTACGTACAGTGGTGACCACAGAAATGTAACGACCTGTGCATGCAAAGTTAACACTGATTAGATTTTGTGTTCGTATTTGAATATTCAGTGGGAATTTTAGATGGAAACGAGCCTGCATAAACAGCAAGATTGTGTAACTTCGGTTCGTCTTCAAATATCCCCATACTTCTCCAGTCCCACCACCTACCCATCCTATCTATCTATCTAGCTAATTATCTATCTATCTTCTAGCTCCCTATAGCTATCTTTAATCTGTATATTTACATACATATCCTGTCTAGCTATTCTATTTCTGTCTGGTTATCTATGTATCTACGTAACACATCTATCTAATCTAATTCCATCTAGCATTCTAACACATCTGTCTCTCTTCTTATCTATCTAACCTACCTATCCGTCTATTTTATTTGGTCTACCTGTCTATCTATCTATCTGTTTTGTCGTCCCAGTCGGTTTCTTATCGCTTCTAGCAGTCTAGCTAGCTAGCTATCCTCTCTAGCTATCTATCTAGCCACCTGTCGTTCTATCTATCCATGCTGTCTAGCTAATCTATCCTTTCTGTGGGTGCGTCTCGTCTGAGATCGGTGCATGTATGCTGTCTATTGCGTATCTCTGTCCTATTCATGGTGGGTCCATCTGGGTCTAGACCACGACGGGTGGCGGAGTGGGTCGTTGTCTATCGTCTTTCTTGTCGATCAGGGTCTAGTGGTGGCGTAGTCTTCCTACTCTTTTATCATCTATCTGTGGTGGTGAGGTGTGAATTTGTGTATGTGTTTGTGCGTGTATATGTTGTGTTCGTGCATTGCCTTGCATGTGTGTTTGTGGTTTGTGTGTTTGTGTCGTGTGTGTGAATGAAGGTGTGTGTGTGTGTTGGTGTGGTGTGTGTGTGTGGTGTGTGTTGTGTATGAATGTGTGCGAAGTGTGTGTGTGTGTGATGGATGTGTGTTGGTGTGTGTGTGTGAATGTGTTGTGTGTGTGCGTGTGTGTGTGATTGGATGTGGGAGGGAGGGGAGGAGTGGCCTAAACCGGCCTGGCTAGATTCTGTACAGGTTCATGGAGGTTAATGGGAGAACGCTCAGAATTGGTCCTCTCGTGTTATTCCCGTAAAAGCACAACCCGTTTTTGTTATTATTGTTAAAAAAGAGACTAAATGTTACGCGCTTCCGCCCTCTGTCTGATTCTGTCTGTCCGTCTTCTATTGTCCCTCCTAAACCACACACACAAACACCCACACCACACACACCACCAACAGCACACAACCACACACACACTCTCTCTCTCTCTCCCTTCCCCTCTCTCTCTCCACCGTTTCCCCTTCACCTCGGCCCCACCCCCGCCCACTCTATTCTCCTCGTCTAGGGAAGCCCCAGGTCCAACTGCCCCCCAGCCATTCCTACTTACTACCTTGCTACTTCTATCTTACGCCTTCCTTCTTCTACCCTCTCTTTGTCTGGGAAGGAGAGAGAAGAGTAAGAGAGAGGAGAGAGAAGGAAGTGTTTAGAGAGAGAGAGAGAGTGTGGGTATGTAGGGTAAGCGTGTGTGTGGGGTGTGTGTGTTTGTTTGTGTGTGTGTGTGTGTGTGTGTGTACGGAGAGAAAAATAGAGAGATACGAGTTTGTGGTGCGTGTGGAATGAGAGAGAGAGAGCGAGAGAGGAGGAGAGGAAGAGAGAGAGAGGGTGTGGTTTGAATATATAACCACCACCACACACACACACACAACACACCAAACGACCACACACAAACCATAGATAGTATATATCTATAAAATATATGATAATATATATATAAGAGAGAGAGAGAGAGAGAAGAAAGAGAACGAACGCACGAACGAACGAATTTTGTTTTAATGAGGTACAAGAATACGCACCATTGCAGGCTTGTTGCATCGTTCCCTCAAGAATGAAGAGAGAGCGAGAGAGAGAGAGAGAGCTAGAGCGAAGCGGGAAGAGAGAGAGAGAGAGTTTGTGTATGGTTGTGTGGAAAGCGGTTTGTGTGTGTGGTGGTGTGTGTGTGGGGGTGTGTGTGGGTTGGTGTGTGTGTGTGGGGGGGTGGGGGTGAAAGAGAGAGAGAGAGAGAGAGAGAGATAAGAGGAATTTGTGTATGGTGTAAAGAGCGAGAGAGATAGAGAGAGAGAGAGAGAGAGAGAGAGAGGAGTGTGTGTGTGTGGTGGTGATGTTGAGAGCAGAGAAAGAGCTAAGCGAAGCGGCTGAGCGAGCTAGAGAGAGAGAGAGCGAGAAGAGAGAGAGCGAGAGAGAGAGAGAGAGATAGAGTGGAGGAGATAGGAGAGAGGAGAGGTGTATGTGTGGTGTGGGGGGTGGAAAGAGAGAGAGAGTTTTGTGTGTGTGTGTGTGTGTGTGTGTGAGGTGTGTGTTGTTTGGTGAGGAGAGAGAGAGAGGGAGAGATAAGAGAATAGAGAGAGATTTGGTGTGTGGTGTGTATGTGTGTGTGTGGGGAGAAGAGAGAGCGGAGAGAGCGAGACGAGTAGAGATAGTGAGAAAGCCGCGAACGAGGAGAGAGGGAGGGAGTTTGTGTGGATGGTGTTGTGTAAATACTGTGTGTGTGTGTGTGTGGTGTGTTGTGTTGAAAGAGATGAGAAACGCGAGTAAGTGTGGTGTGTGTGTTTGGTGTGGTGTGTGGTGTTTGTGTTGTGCTTGCCAAGCGACAAGTTCTTATGCTTTTCAAGACAGTAAAGGAATGCAATTATTTCATCTAATCTTGTGCTGAAACTTTAACAAAAGAAGTAGTATTGAAATAATTGGAAAACTCAAACAGACAAACCCCTTCGGGAGAGGTCTTAAAACACTGGAGAGAGAAGGGAGGAGAGAGAAGAGATAGGCGAGAGAGATAGAGAGAGAGAGGAGATAGAGAGAGAGAGTAGAACGGGATCGAAGTGGAGAGCGAGAGAGGTGGTTGAATGAGAGAGGAGAAGGAGAGAGATGCGATATAGAGATAGAGAAATGAATAGAAGAGGTATATAGAGAGAGATAGAATATAGAGAGATCGGGAGCTGAGAGAAGATATGTTATGGTTTTAAATTTTTCAAGAGGGATCTGTGTACGAATTCTTCTCCTGCCATCAATGTTTCAAGTGGCCTTTTAATAGTTATGCCTGTAATAAGATCGTGATGGTCATGGAAATCTTGTTGTTGTTATTGGCTGTTGTTGTTGTTGTTGTTGTTCTTCTTATTTTTTTTCTTTTTTCTTCTTTCTTTTATTCCTTTCTTCTGTTTTCTTGTTCTTGTTTGTTATTCTTGTTCTTCTTTTCCTCCTCCTCCTCCTCCCTCTTCTTCTACTACCACCCTCCACATTATCCCTCCTCCTTCTTCATCTTAACAATGATTATTTTCCAACATATACTACCCTAGTGCCCCCTCGCTTACCTGCACGTGCGATAAACTTCTGCGCTAATTTACAAGTATTGATTACAGGTTTGACTTATAATTCAGCATTTGTATTTGTTATCTAAATTCGTATTTGCTTATTTTTCTGTTGCTTTCTTTTGTAGGCTGTTCTAAAAGTGAAACGTGACCCGAGTGTGTGTGTTGTGTGTGTGTGTGTGTGTGTGTGTGTGTGTGTGTGTGTGTGTGTGTGTGTGCGCGCGCGCGCGTGCGTGCGTGCGTGCGTGCGTGTTTGCAACTATGGCACTCTACCCTAAGCCCCGCCGTTCACATGTTGTAAGAATGGAGAGAGAAGATCCAGTATTTCTTGCTCTATGTATAATGAGGATATTTCTCTTTGGGGTTCTCTCAGTTCTCAAGTATTAATTGTTATCACTTACAGAACATACGGCCTTATGTTGTATCTCCGGTGCATGCACCCTTTTCCTTGTGTGCAGAAGTCAAGGAAATATCTTTTTTTAGATTTTGTTTTTTTTGTTCTTGTTTATGACAGGTTCTTTCACCTGTTCATGCGGTAAGTAGCAACCAGGTAGTAAAGTTTATCACCTGTGGGATGGTCAGTGCAATCAGAGAACAGACTGGTCGACGGCGTCACTTAGAGAGGCGGTGGCGAAGCGCATGCCTCATGTTATTTATTTATTTACTTTGAATGACGCGGAGATGTCAGTGGTAAAATGCCACCCATGATTGGCCTATGACAGGCTTAGCGAACCTCTAGATAAGACATGGTGAAAATGAACAAAAATGAAAGAACAGAATGAAGATTTACAGTCTATACAGATGGAGATGTTTTCTAAAAATGATTTGAATTAAATGACTCGTAGATTTTTCCTGATCTTTTCAGGAAGTTATTTTTTCTCCCAGACAGACCACGGGCGTGAAGTTTACTTTTTGATTTGAGACGAACACGGGCACAGTTTATGTTGTTGTCAGTCGACGTGAGGTCGGGGACACAGAAATGATTGTTTGGATTGCTGAGGCCAACACCAGGAAAGACGATTATAATGGGAATGTGAGGACAAGAGATTTCTGTTAACGGCTATTTGTGATGCACTGTTTGAGGCTAACAATAAAAAGAAAAGGCATTTTTGGGTCCGTGAGGACATTGCTAATGTTTTGAATTGAAAGATGCACGTGTAACTATCTGAAATCATTGCGGAAAGAAATATCATTCAAATAATGAAAAAAAGGCTAGTTATTAATTAAAAGTGGAGACTGTCTTTTGTTTATATCTGACAGGTTGTGTGTCATGGTTGCGTGAGCGAGGGGTCTGACATGTTCAACAATTTAATTCATCAAGAAATTTCATATGAACATCGAAAACAGTCAATACATTACTTTTTCACTCTGTTATAAAATCCTGTTTGCCACTTACAAAAGGTTGAAAGAAGTAGATATATTGATCGATAATCAATCGAGAGTTCCATGCTGTGACCAATGGGACATGAAACTCTCACAGGCTGATGACAGGGAATCGTGCTTGTTTCATGCTCATAAGATTCCAGATGTAAAAGTTAAGTGGTCTCAGCTGTGAATATTGCACAGATGCCTAAGAACAAATACCAGCGTTCAAGAAAACTAGTTGTTAATTAATTAAATAGGAGACTACTGTCTTTTGTTTATATCTGACTGATTGTGTGCGTGTGCGAGCGTGTGCGCGTGGGTAGGTGTGAGTGTGTGTGCGCATGCATATGCATACATTTTATTTAACTTCACAAGGGGTTCTGCTCATAAATATCGTAAAAAAATGGACAGACATACTTGTTAGACTATTTAACGAGAGAGAAAGAGCGCAAGAAGTTGAATTATGAAAAATTCCTGCTTTCTTGGGTAGCCTATGTCCCTCTTTTTGATGAAATATCTGCACAACCTGAGTTTATCTCGAGTTTGCACTACATTTAGTTGTCTGCGTATCTTTGTTTGTCTTATCTTGTCTGTCTGTCTGTCTGTCTCTATCCCTCTTGCTACATGTGTAGTTTTGTTTGCTTGTTTGTTTGTTTTTGTTATTCATGTAAAAAAAAAAAACCCAACAAAAACCTTGATGAATACATTTGAAAAAAAAGTATGATGTATGAAACTTGTTGTAGATACCATTCAATTTTCTTTCTGGAAATGGATATATAATGTTTATCGTTCATCTTGTGAATAAAAATGTGAAAAAAAAGAAAGAGCGCAAGAACAAGAGAGAGAGAGAGAGAGAGAGAGAGAGAGAGGACCCGAGGGCGAGGAGAGAGAGAGAGAGAGAGAGAGAGAGAGAGAGAGAGAGAGAGAGAGAGAGAGAGGAGAGAGGAGAGAGAGAGAGAGAAGTGAGAAGTGAAAATATGTAACGTGATTAGAGTGGAAGATCTGGGCAGAGAGAGAGAGAGAGAGAGAGAGAGAGAGAGAGAGAGAGGAGAGAGAGAGAGAGAGAGAGAGAGAGAGAGTATGCATTAGTTGTAGAGAGAGCACAGACAGACGTGACACATTGTTATGTACATACATGCTTTCATACATTAGGTACGCAGATTGACAGACATTAGAAGATCGAAACTCATGTGATTCTGGAGGGTGGATAGCGGGGTTGCTAGTGAGATGAAAGACGGGTACTTCCTGAGCGCGCGCTCACGTGCAAGCGAGATTTTAGAGAATATTGGAAATCGACAAATCCAGGGAACGGGCAGAATCA
This sequence comes from Conus betulinus, assembly GCA_016801955.1. Classification (NCBI taxonomy): domain Eukaryota; kingdom Metazoa; phylum Mollusca; class Gastropoda; order Neogastropoda; family Conidae; genus Conus; species Conus betulinus. The sequence continues at coordinate 7,149 of JADBJO010007042.1, forward strand.
TGACAAAATCAGTGAATTAAATCGAATCCAGATTCTCTCTCTCTCTCTCTCTCTCTCTCTCTCTCTCTCTCTCTCTCTCTCTCTCTCTCTCTCTCTCTCTCTCTCATTATATACAGATCCCCCTTCACTAGGGGCTGTGGCCTGAACTGAATAAACCATTTTCCATTTCTCTGTCTGTCTGTCTCTGTCTGTCTGTCTGTCTCTAATGTACACAACTGGAGCTCTCGCTCAGCTCTACACAGGTACTCAAAATATGGTCACGGTTAAATCGTAACTGTGAATGAATGATTCCATTTGAACAAACGCAGATAACATTAAGTCCAGATAGTCAAAGTTATCATGATCACGAGAAAAATGAACAGACGGTCAGAAATCCACAAGAAGAAATCAAGTCCGTACATGACTTGGACTTTCCACGAGTTGTGGAGAAAACACGCGCCAATCACTATCCCTTTTCTTTCCACGCCCATTTTCAGACCGGAAATTACGCGCTCCACGCTAAGGCTGCTACACAGGAAGTGGCCGGCACGCATGATGGGGCGAGGCTGAAGCTTTTGTTCCCTGCAATGGTGAAGGGCAATTCAGGCTTCACTTTAACTCTTCGTCTGGAAAAAAAAAAAAAACCCCAGCTGTTCCAAACACTGTTTGCTTATATGTGTTTGTGCATAGAGTGAGCAATATAAATATGATACTAATGGCAATAATAGTGATAATAATGATGATGATAATAATAATAATGATGACAATAGTAATGATATGATAATAATGATCATAGTAATGATTATATATGATAATAATGATAATAGTAATGATTATAAACAATAATGATACCGGGAATGAAGGAGGAGGAGGAGAAGAAGAAGAAGAAGAAGAGAAGGAAATATGTTCCAAAGTAAAGCCATTTCTAAAAGGAGTAAACTGTAAAGAAGAGAAACAGTGAGTGATTTTTGTCGTTCTGTACTTATACTGAAGAGGAAGGTGCTGGTATTCAAAACTTAATTGTGATTTGGTTTTATTTAGCTTTTATTTTTCCAAGAGAGAGAGAGAGAGAGAGAGGAGAGAGAGAGAGAGAGAGAGGAGAGAGAGAGAGAGAGAGAGAGGGAGGATAGAGAGAGATATCGAGAGATCCACACAAAAGACGCAAAAACAGACACACAAAGACACATAAACTTTGAGAAACGGAACTGAACTTAAATGAACGTTAGAGTTGGTGTGTGGTGGGTGGTATTAGGAAGAAGGAAGGAGAAGGAATACAAAAGGCGACATCAGTGTATGTGGAGTGCTCCACCTGCGAGGCGAAAATGGTTGGGAAATGAGTTGAAAAACGCGTATAAACCCAGGGGAAAGACAAGAGGCAAAAACCCAAGCAATTAACGAATCCCGAGAAATGCCTCAAAGGATCTCTCGCTCTCTCTACTCTCGCTCTCGCTCTCCGAGACATCTCTCTCGTCAAAAGAAAGCGTCTCCTCCTCCCGAAAAACTCTCCTGTCTTCCCTACAATTACTCAGAGCTCAGCTCCATACGCGTCCTATGGTCCTGTAAAGTATCCGTGTAATAAAAAGAAACGTCCTGCCGGCATGAATAAACAGGAAAGCAACATTTTCCTTGCATCCAAATTATTCACCTTACTCCGAACACAAAGCAATAGAATCGCAGACAACAGAATGCAAAAAAGGGTAACAAAAAAAAGGAGGCAAGGGGGGGGCAAAAAAAAAAAGGTAAAAAACAAAAGAAAAGGGAGAAAAAGGGGGAAAAAAAAACAAAGGGGCAACAAGGAGGACAGCCGAATAGAAAGAAATGACTTCGGACAAATAGAAATATACATAAAAAAAAAGTAAAGAGAGCGGGGTGAAGCGTAATAAGAAAAAAACGAAAAACGGAAAAAACGAACAAGCTGATGTATGAACAGAGGGAAAGACCAAAACTGGAGTAAAGATCGACCATAAAAAGAAATATCATGGAAAAGTAGTATCGAAAGAGTGACGGTGGGAAAAGCAAGTAAAAAAACAAATAAAAGGATAAAGAGTGGCAGAAAAAAGAACAAAAAAACAACACAAAAGGAAATGGAGAAAAAAGGAAAAAATAAAAAAAAATGAAGAAAGATATAAAAAAAAAAAATAAAAAAAGAAAAATCAGTGACAAAAGAAACAAGAAGAGAAACAAAAGAAAGGTGAACGCAAACTAAAAAAAAAATCATAGCCTCAGGCTGTTATCCCAAAAAAAATAACATTAAGTTAGGGTAAAGGGGCGTCAAAAAACGGAAAAAGCAGATCAAAAAAACGATGGGGGAGGAAAAAGGCGGGGGAAGAGGTTTTTTTCCCTTGCAGGGCTAGTTCTTCGTCCTTTCAGTTAGTTGTTTAACGTCAGAAAAAGACTACCTCCAAAAACCGTTGAAATATTATATATGATAAGTGTTGCAACATTCAGTGAACAAAAGAAACCAACAAAAAAAACCGCAAATAGCAAAACCAACGTAAAACAAGGGAACAACACAAACAAAAAAAAACACAATTCGACAAATAAGCAAACAAAGAAGAATTAATTAAAAAACACACTCCACACCCAAAAAATAACGGGCTTAAAACATGTGATTTTTCATCTGTAAAGGGGGGGGGGGGCAAAAAATAAAAAAGCCGGTGGAGGGTTCTATGTAAAGGAAAGGTTAAAGAAGGAAAAAATGGTAAAAAAACACTAAAAAAAACAGAAGACATCTTTCTGTATTTTACGTGTGTGCGGTTGAACAGCAAGGTGCGCTCTGTGCAACTTAGTTTGATATGGTGGTGTAAAATGTTTTTAAACTAACTTTTTCAAAGCACCCACACACACCACCGCGACTCATAAAAAAAAAGCAACGGGCACGCAGGCGGTGGAGTAGAGAGGAGAGGAGAGAGAGGAGAGAGAGAGAGATAAGAGAAGAGAGACAAAGAGAGTGGAGTCAGGCAAATAACTCTGTCTTACACAACACTGGTCCAGACAGAAAACCCCGCATACACCCACCGCGCGCACACACCGACACACACACTCAAACCACAAAAAAGAAACGGGCGGAATAAAAGCAACTACAAATGCGCAGACAGACATAGACAGACAGAGAGAGGCAAAACCGAAAATAAAAACAAACAAGGAAACAGACACGATACAAGAGCAGACAGACAACAGAGACAACATACTGACATACAGACATAATAGAACAGACACCAGGCTGTGGTTTGCAGACGAGGATGTAATAACCTGCTTGTGTCACACACACACCACACACCCACACAAAAAAAAAAAAACAAAACACACAAACACACACACACACACAGCCACACCCCCCACACACAACGCGCACGCGCGCGCGCGCGCTCGCACCAGGTCAAACAGTATCATAAAAGGGGCGTTGAGTTATCATATTTCGTTGCACTCCTCTACTACTGCGAATGCACCGCTGAGGTGGAACCGATATTTTTTAGCATCTCTGTTACCGTCCGCGTGACTGCTTGGCGTTCTGCGTTTCCAGACAATTACTCATTCGTTGTTCTGTTTTGCTTTCTGTTTTGCGAATTAATTTTTTTGTCTTTTTAATGGTGTTCTAACCTTTAATCTGTCTCGAGCGGGGAAGGATTCACGAGTTCAACCTTCGAGTGGTGTTGCATGAAACCCACCCGGTTTCTTCCGTCCATCCTCTGCAACACCGCCTGGATCCTTCATGTCTTCTAGTCAGATCTGTCTTGTCGCGTCTTTCCTGTTATCTGTCAATGCCCTGGTCTCTCTGCTCTGTCGGTCTGTCAGATTTCTTCTGTCTCGCTATGGGAGGTGCAAAACTAAGCGTCATCTGTCTGCGATCTGTTCTGTCCTGACTGTGGCAGAATGATCTCTCGTGACAAGGTTAAAAAAAAAGGTTCTGTCCGACTCATCTTTGCGATGTCTGCCGGCCTCTCTGTAACTTCTGTCTCTCTGTTTTTAAAAAACAATCTCTGTCTGTTGTCTCTGGCCCACTGGCAGCCATAGGGACAGGTCAAAGCAAGTTCGCATCGAACAAACCCACCAAGTACATGCCCAGATGGTGCACTGTAACTCTGGAAAAGGGGCTCCTTCAGTCAGTGGTTTCAGCACGTTGCTGCCAAAAAAAAAAAATCAAAATATTCTCAAGGGGAACAAGGAGGGGTAGTGTGCAGGGGGATTTCAAGCCAACGGGGGGGGGCCGCCCTTAAACTGGACGCAGAGATGCTAAGTCGGGACCAGATGAGAATAGAAAAGAGAACAAAGGATAAAAGACGTCACGACTCCCCTCCGAATGTCAAGCCACGAAGTACATCCAATGACAGCCCACCCCAACACCGCCTACGAACGGACCCGAACAAAAAACAAACACCCCCCCCAACCCGTCGCCCGCACCCCCCCCGAAAAAAAGGGGGACCACGTTCCCCCTTAATTTGGCCAAAGGAACCGAAACAGCACGACAAAACCAAAAATCGATGGCATCCAATTCGTGTGAGAATAGTAAACAAACTGAAGGTTCCATGAGATCAAGACAAGACATGAATGAAAACAGAAGTTTGGAGACTAAAAAGAATTAAAAAAAGAAATCTGCAGCAATGAGGGTGAATGATTGATGATATTAGATGAACTACGAATTTTGATCATGTCCTGATAACCCGCTTTGGACAGGGCTCTACGTACGTTATTTTCATAATGTCATCCCCGGCGTCAACCATGTCCGGGTGAAGCTACATACACCCGCAGGAGTCGGTCTTGAATTTGAGCAGCATTTTCAGAGACACATTCACTGAGTGGATATAAAGTTCGGCGGTGTGGTCCCAGTCTTCCTCACTAGAGCCTATAGCAACCTTAGGAGCTGGTCTTGGGCATAACGAGTACCACAAATAGAATGGCTCTAACGGAATCAACCGCCCGACCTAGCCGAGAGTCGAGCGAAAGACGCTTAACCTCTCCTTCGCCTAGGCCCAGCTGTGGCTGGTTTTGTTTTTGGGGACTGTAGATGTCGTCAAAAAAATCACACCCTCTTTGAGTCGTATCGACCCGCATTCACTTTGGCTGGCTGACTTGCGTTTTTGGATACAGTGACGTTGCGTGCTACGTGTACGGACTGGCCCGATTTGTGCATAATTCTCCCGCAGTAAAATATAAGCAAAGTGATCCTGACTGCAGGCGGAAACTGAAACCGATTTTTAAAAAAGAATCATGTCAGTGAGATCGGCAAGACAACAGGGTCAAACAAAATTACAAATCAAAACAGCGACGCGTGTTCGAACCTCTGAGGGTGCCCTCTTCAGGTAAGATAGAACGACATTTCAGAGACAATGAAAACTAAGAACGACAATGCACTGAATCACTTGTCTTCTCGAA
>JADBJO010007042.1:17500-25000 GCA_016801955.1 Conus betulinus
AGTCGCCTTATTTTGCAGTTAACGTATGTAAAACAGTATCCAGATAAATAGATCAACTGTGCAGGATTCATCACTTTTTGCACTTTCGTGCCAGAAAATTATTCATGAATGCATCCATACCCTCTTCAATCAATTACTGTTTGACACTAATTGACTTAGCCGGCGCAAATTCAATGAGACGTTTAATTAGCATTTGTGACACACTCTATCTGTCTGTCTCTCCCGCGCAAATTCAATGAGACGTTTAATCAGCATTTGTGAACACTCTGTCTGTCCGTCTGTCTGTCTCGCTGTCTGTCTGTCTCTCTCTCCAATATAGGCTAATGCACCATGAGAGATACATGAATGAACGATATCTTTCATCGCATGTGGATGAGATCAAGATACAACATCATCATTGTCGAGTCAGTCTTACAATTTCTGTCCTTTTTTTTTCTTTTCGTTCTTTTTTCTTTGGTTGTTGTTGTTGCTTTAAACGTTACTCTTTTACTCCTGTGTGTGAGGACATAGAGAGATGTTACGATTTATTTGCTTTTGCTTACCTTTGATTTGATACACACTGGGAATGAAATGTGCACTATTTGTTTGCAAGGATAGGAAGAGGTAAATTTTATTGTTCTGTTACCCCCCCCCCCCCCCCCACCCACCTGCTCGTCCCCCGGCCCCCTTGACAAAAGACCTCTTTGGTAATGATAATAAAGTGTCCAAGTGTCTAGTCTCTCTGTCTCTGTCTCTGTCTCTCTCTCTCTCTCTCTCTCTCTCTCTCTCTCTCTCCACTCGCCACAATCCAAATATTTTTTTTTTGATGACCGTTCGCTTTACTTCAGCATCTTATCCATACGTCATTTCAGCTAAATCGTTTGGCTCCCCCCCTCCCCTCTCTCTCTCTCTCTCTCCTCTCTCTCTCTCTCTCTCTCTCTCTCTCTGTCTCTCTCTCATATAGAATTATCATTACAGAATACCCCATCCTACTTACCGTCATATCCATCCTGACCCTCTCCTTCTCACCTCCCCCCCTTCCACCATCCCACCCAGGCCTTAAGTCCCATGGCAAATAACATGTAAAGCAAAAAAATACAGAAATACAAAAGGTTAGTTAACTTTGAAATCAATGTGAATAAAAACGGTGATTATTAGAGATAGATAGATAGATAGATAGATAGATAGAGATAGAGAGAGAGAGAGAGAGAGAGAGAGAGACAGACAGACAGACAGACAGACAACAGACAGACAGTCATAAACACAAAGCAACGCGGACATACAGATTCAGAGAGAAATGGGAGGGGAGATGTATGGGGGGGGGGGGGGGGGGGGGGGGGGGAAGAAAAGAGAGAGAGAGAACAAGAGAGACGGACACACACGCACACACACAGACATACACAGATACGCACAGAGAGAGAGAGAGAGAGAGAGAGAGAGAGAGAGTCAAGACTCAAGATGATTTATTCATTTTTTTAAGGCCATTGCCCCTAATGAAGGGGGATGCAGGTTAATTTCAATCGTCTTAGGACCAAGCCCATTGCCCCTAATGAAGGGGATAGCAGGTTAATTACAATCGTCTAAGGACCAAGGCCATTTGCCGCTAATGAAAGGGGTGGCAGGTTAATTACAATCGTCTTAGGACCCACGCAGCTGCTCCAAACATAAAAAAACCCATTCAATTAGAAAAGTATTTCATGATACAAGAAATGATCGCAACTTGAATGCTGTAAATAAATAAAATTGAAAAAAAAAATCTACAGTTTGCTCCTGCGTACATGCCAAAAGGAAGTGCTAAGCTAAACAGACTTTTGTCATTCTATTTTGGCATGTACGCAGGAGCAAACTGTTAGATTTGAACGGAATATACTGAGCTTTTCACTTGTGCAAGACAGGACAAGACCAGACAAAGTCCACTTCATTTTCTGTACCCTGTCTGCACAGCCAGCATAATCAGCAGATCGGCATCGCTGTGAGATCGATGACGGTAGTCATGCTAGGCAATTTCAGAAATATCAATGTCTGAATCTAGTCAGTTTGCACTTTAAGTGCCTGTCTATATTCAACAGCAAATAGGTTTTAACGTCAGGAACGGTACAAAAGGACTTGTAAAACATGAATCTTTCGCAGCTATCCATATGAAAAATTATTGTGTGTGTGTGTGTTGTGTGGTGTGTGTGTGTGTGTGTGTGAGAGAGAGAGAGAGAGAGAGAGAGAGAGAGAGAGAGAGAGAGAGAGAGAGAGAAGAGAAGCGAGAGGATGAAGAGAGAAGCGGCGCCTATCTCTATGTAGATATACAACTGTCTATATATCTATCTACCTGTCTTATATCTATCTATCTATCTATCTAGAGAGACAGAGAGAGAGAGAGAGAGAGGAGAGAGTGAGAGGAGATGAGAGAGAGAGAGAGAGAGAAGGAGAAGAAGGAAAAGGGAGCAGGCTGGCTGAGAGACTGAGAGAGAGAGAGACAGGACAGACAGACGGACAGACAGACAGAGACAGAGACTCCAGGCAAAGTCTGAGAAAAGCGAGAGAAACAAACCGGGAACGAACGAACCAAGGATGCAGCCAAAAATCTCTCTCTCTCTCTATGACACACACACACCACACACACACACACACACACACACACACACACACTCACACACACACACACACAACACACACACACACATTTCGCCGCGAACCTTACTGTGAGCCATCATCGGCGTAGAGCCCTCGGCCATCGCTAAGCCATTAACTGCGATGACAACACAATGCCCTTTGTGTGTCCAGCCTAACTGGCTGTTTTTTTTTTTGGCCTGAAAGCCTTCTCGGGGCAGTGCTTGCCCCCTGGTGACCGCCTGGACACGATTCATTGGTTAGTTGTCTCGGCTTCTGTTCTGGACATTGTGTGGTGTGTGTGTGTGTGCGTGTGCGTGTGTGTGTGTTGTGTGTGGTGTGTGTGTGTGTGTGTGTGTGTGTGTGTGTGTGTGTGTGTGTGTGGTGTGATCTAAAGCCAAACCAAAAACAAAAACCGTCATTGTGTGTCGCCTAGAGAAAGACAAATCGAATTCTGGTTTAATTTTTTTAAACGCTAGAGTTGTGCAAGTTGACAGCTCTGAGTGAACGGGCTGTCTGTGTCTGTAACAGAGGAACTAAGAAGAGGAAGAGGAGTGAGTGAGAGAGTAGGGAGAGGAGGGGAGAGAGACGCGGGAGAGCAGGGAGAGAGACATACAGAGGACAGAAGGAGAAGCTGAGAGATGGTCTGAGATCAGATATGAGTATAGAGAGAGAGGAGAAGGAAGTTATGCAGGGAGAGGGAGAGGGAGGGAGAGAGAGAGCGGGAGAGGAGGAGAGAGAGGAGAGATGTGGAGATGAGCGAGAGGAGAGAGAGAGAGAAGAGAGAAAGACAGACAGACAGGGACAGACAGACGAGAAGGATACAGAGAGAGAGAGAGAGAGAGAGTGGAGAGAGGAGAGAGCGAAGAGAGAGAGAGAGAGAGAGAGAGAGAGAGGAGAGAGAGAGAGAGAAAGAGGACAGAGAGGGTGAGAGAGGAGTAAGAGAGAGGAGAGAGAGGAAAGAGAGAGGAGAGAGAGACAGACAGACAGGAGGACAGGAGAGCAGACAGACAGACACACAGACACAAACGCGCGCACGCAAACACACACGCACGCACGCACACACTCACCACAACGCGCGCGCGCGCACCACACACACACACACACACAGAGCGAGAGAGGAGAGAGAGAGAGAGAGAGATGAGAGAGGAGGAGAGAGAGAAGAGAGAGAGAGAGAGAGAGAGAGAGAGAGGAGAGAGAGAGAGAACAGAGGGGAGAGAGAGAAGAGGGAGGAGAGGAGTTCAGCTTAAGATTAAACAGATACATCAGGCGGGGGATCGACAGAAGCAGAGAAAGAAAGAGCGAGCTTCTTATTTCTCGCTTCTCCTCCACCTTCATTGCCTCAGTGTTAAACGCTGCTGTACTAGTAGCTGCATGTGGGACACATTGCCTTTTGTGTATCAGAGCTAATGGTAATGAATTTTTTCGTATAAGGATTCTTAGGGCAGCGGTTTCCCCTTAAAGTCGTAAATTATTCAGATGTTGCGAGTGTTGTTGTTGTTGTTGCTGTTGCTGTTGTTTTTGTTCTTCTCCAGGAAGTCAGCATCAACAAACATCATCATCATCAAAAGCGGCGACAACAAGGCCATAGATAACTCTTAGATCTAAATCGAAGTAACAGCGTCCAACAGCCGGGTGAGAGAGAGAGAGAGAGAAGAGGAGAGAGAGAGAGAGAGAGAGAGGAGAGAGAGAGAGAGAGAGAGGGAGAAAGAGAGAGAGAGAGAGAGATGAGAGGGGGGTTGTTGCTGGGAGGTGGGTTCTTATGTTTCCAGGGTCAGCATCAACAACATCATCATCATCAAAAGCGGGACAAGTGAGACTCTTAGATCTAAATCGAAGTAACAGCGTCCAGCAGCCGGTGAGAGAGAGAGAGAGAGAGAGGAGAGAGAGAAGAGAGAGAGAGGAGAGGGGTACTGGTAGAAGAGAGGGAGAGAGAGAGAGAGAGAGAGAGAGAAGAGCTGAACAAGGACTCTGTACTTCACAGGGCTATAAAAAACATTCAATGAGGAAGAACTGGGAGTGTGTGCAAAATTTACCGCGTAAATGCATTAAAACAGTCAACACAACAGATGCCAACGAAAGGTTCTCAGGCAACCGTATCTCTCAAACGGAGGGGAAAAAAAAAAACCGCGCACACAATGAATTCAACAAACAACAATTTTCGTCTTTCACGTAGACAACAACAAGAAAAAAAAAAAGACGAAGAAAGAAAAGAAAAGAAAAAGCCCATACCAGTTTCACTCTCTAACAAAAAAGACCAGTCAGCATCCTTAAGAAAGAATAAGTTATCCTTCTTGTTTCACAAAAAAAGCGTTAAAGACACAAGCTGAACAGTCAGCTGAGACCACGCATGTCACAAACATAGACCACACATGTCACAAACAAAGACCACGCATGTCACAAAGACCACACATGTCACAAACATAGACCACGCATGTCACAAACATAGACCACACATGTCACAAACATAGACCCACGCATGTCACAAACATAGACCACACGCATGTCACAAACATAGACCACGCATGTCACAAATAAAGATCACGCATGTCACAAACAAAGACCACACATGTCACAAATAAAGATCACGCATGTCACAAACATAGACCACGCATGTCACAAACAAAGACCACACATGTCACAAATAAAGATCACGCATGTCACAAACAAAGACCATGCATGTCACAAACAAAGATCACGCATGTCACAAACAAAACCCAAGCAAGCCACAAACACACACTCTTCCAAATCACACTTTTCCACATGAAAACTTATTTCATTTTGTCACCAACTGTCACTAGACACTACAAAATAACTTTCTACGTCATTCTTCCTGGCAAAGTTCAGGTCCTTCATCAAGGTGAACTTCAGGTCCTATGTGTTCATTCAGCGAAGTTCATGTGTTCATTCAGTGAAGTTCAGGTCCATTGTGTTCATGATAGAAGATCAGGTCTTTCATGTTGTTCTTCTGGTGAAGTTAAGGTCCTATGTGTTCATCCAGGTGAAGTTCAGGTCTTATGTGTTCATTCAGTGACGTTCAGGTGCTATGTGTTCATGTTTCAGTGAAGATCAGGTGCTATGTGTTCATTCAGTGAAGGTTCAGGTCGTATGTGTTCATTCAGGTGAAGTTCAGGTCCCTATGTGTTCAGGTCCTAGGTGTTCATTCAGGTGTTCATTCAAGTTCAGGTCCTATGTGTTCATTCAGTGAAGTTCAGGTCTTTTGTGTTCATTCAGGTTTTTTTTCGTGTTCATTCAATGACGCTCAGGAGCTACGTGTTCATTCAGGTGAAGTTGAGGTGTTCACACAGGGGTAAAACACAAAAACTTAGCAAAAACACACACCACACACACCACACACACCACACACACACACACACACACACACACACACACACACACACATGCGCATACACGCACGCACGCACGCACACACACGCACGCACGCACGTACGCACGCACGCACGCACGCACACACTTGCAAAATATATCAATAGTTATAATGTGACGACTTTGTTAACATGGTCGCTGTCGATGTAATTTTATGTAATGTCGCTGTTTATGTAGTTTTTATTTAATGTCGCTGTTTATGTAATGTTATGTAATGTCGCTGTTTTATGTAATTTTATGTAATGTCGCTGTTTATATGATTTTATGTAATGTCGCTGTTTATTGTAAGTTTTAATGTAATGTCGCTGTTTATTAATTTTACATAATGTCGCGGTGATGACTACGATGAAGTATGATAATCAACAAAAGTGCGTACGCGAGATCAGAGAGAAGAAAAGAGAGTGAAACGCGAGAGAGAGAGAGAGAGAGAGAGAGAGAGAGAGAGAGAGAGGAGAGAGAGAGAGAGAGAGGTGTGCTATTACACAGTAGGCCTAAGAAGCAATCTTTACTAGAATTAAAAGAAACCCTACGCCTCCCCACCCCTCATCCGCTGAAAGCCGCCAATATTGAATCATTACCAGCAATGTCAAATATTGTCCTTTGTATGTGGAGGGGAACCGATCCTTTTATGCCAAAGGCTTCCCAGCGTCACAATTCTCTCAGCGTCTGCACAGAAAAAGGATATTCGTTTTTCTTGGCTGGTTTTCTGTGTCTGCCTGTTGTTGAAGCTTTATTCTCTCTCCAGGAAGCCATCACCATCAAAAGCAACAACAACAAGGACACATCAGAGTGCTGATTGAAACTGAAATAACATAGCATTCAACCGTCAAAGGAGTCAAGAGAGAGAGAGAGAGAGAGAGAGAGAGAGAGAGAGAGAGAGAGAGAGAAGAGAGAGAGAGAGAGAGAGAGAGAGAGAGAGAGAGAGAGTGTGTGTGTGTGTGTGTGTGTGTGTGTGTGTGTGTGTGAGAGAGAGAGAGAGAGAGAGAGAGAGAGAGAGAGTCGACTCCAAACAGAGTTCATGAAGGCTGTTTGCCCATTTGAAGGTAAGTATAAGGTAATATTGCTTATAGCCCAGCCGACTGCCAAAGGACCATATCACCACGTTGAAGTCAACACACACACACACACACACACACACTCACACTCACACACACACACACACACACACACGCACACGCACACACACACACACACACCTCTTGAAAGTACATCTAAAAACGCACCAGAAACTTCGCTAAAAAAATCTTCCTTCCTACAATCCGTTTTTTTCTTCTCACATTCGTGCAAGTCCCAGACACTCTGAGCAACAGAGTCTACAGTGTTTGTCTCTCGTGCAAGTCCCAACAGTGGAACATGTTTGACAGTGGAACGTGACATGGAATGCCTTTTAAAAGATAAGAATGGTATAAAACGAGTGGCCTCCATGCAAACTGCTCAAAACTGTCTCGTCTTTACGGCCGCCTCGGGAGCATGGTAAAAACTCTTTCAGGTTTGGACGAATTTTTGCACAATTTGTTATCCGTCTGTTAGTTT
>JADBJO010007042.1:30000-50000 GCA_016801955.1 Conus betulinus
TAGCGAACAGTATCGGTCAGTAATGGAACAGCCAGTCCACGACAAACCAGTGTCCTCCGTGGGTGAGTCCGCGCTGATTGGTCCATTTGTAGAGGGCCTTCTCTGCGCAAGCCCGGCTCTTGTTGTCACCATGGAAACTCCACCCCCTTCCTCCCCCCCCCTCCCCCCCCTCTCTCTCCATTTGCCGCTTGTTTGTTTGTCAGGTGGTTGGGTGGGGCTTTCCATCAATCAGGAACGTCATTATAATAATCAGCAGCAGCGGCAGCAGCATGAATAGCCAGGATAATCCAATCTGCTGATGGAAAATGAAATAGCAGCGTTTTGGCTCCCAAAGAAAACTGTATTGTCAGAGAGAGAGGAGAGAGAGAGAGAGGAGAGAGAGAGAGAGAGAGAGAGAGAGAGAGAGAGAGAGAGAGAGCTCATAATCTCATGTGAAAGGTGAAGTAACAGCATCTGCAACAACTCCATCAGTATCTTGAGTATCTAACAACTTTTTAAATACGAGATTATGTTAACGCCATAGCACGTTTTAGGGGGATGGGATGGATGGGGGATGGGTGGGTGGGGTGGGGCAACGAATACAAACGCCATGTTTTAGGGGAGAACGGGATGGGGGTGGGGGTGGGTGAGCAGGGTGGGGGCAACGAATACAAACGCCATAGCACGTTTTTAGGGGAGACGGGATGGGGGTGGGGGTGGGTGAGTAGGGTGGGGGCAACGAATACATCTCTGGGGTCCCGAGACAGTGAAAACTGAGACTAAAAAACACAAAGCCTGCACAATTACTGGTACTAAACAGTATCAGGACATTCCATAAGCAGCATGTAAAGGTGTATTAAGTTTCTTCGTTTTATTTTTTCTCGAATGAGTAAGCTGCTACCCAATTTTTTTTTTTTTTTTTTTGCTCGCCCGGATATGGTTGTTCACAGTGAAGTAGAACGAATAAGACTTCAGTTTTGGAAAGAGCAGGTTTATGTTCCGTCAAAATAATCCGCAAACGTCTTACCATATTCAGTCTTATGCGTATTTTCGTTAGACAGGTAAAACTGTAAATTTTGGTTACATATCAAAACCTGTCACTTTACCGAACATGGGCTTTCCTATGTTTAGCCATTTGCAGTCAATCAGTGCTTGGCGTAGGGCCTGTACACACATATAATTCTTTGTGTATGAAGACAGTTGTCAAAACATCAAACGAAAAGCTATTCAGTTAGCATGTATTTGAGAACACGCACCAACAAAGGGCATGACCTAGTTACAAAGAATTCTGCATACAGCAAAAAACAAAACGAAACAAAACAAAACAAAACAAATAAATTATAAGAGAAATCCCACATATTTCTGGACGTTGACTAAAGGCATGACAAAACCGTCGTCTAGACTATCCTTCGGTCTTTCACTGGCGGACAGTCTTCTTTTCTGAAATTGATAACGTTACGATCTCCAAACTGGCCTTGTATCTGTACGTGGAAAAATCTTCACTGTTCTTTTTATTAACAGACCAACCACTCTCTTCCAGAGTAAGGATGTTAAAGCTGGTAGACAAATATGCAAACATTTCTACAGACTGTTAAGTTATGTCATATAAACCCTTTTAAGATCATTTAAACTGCGAGATGTTTTAAGAATAGGGGAAAATTAAACATGACTCAAGACATCGCTTTGTTTCACTCCCATTTTATATGTTTTGCGGACATCAAATTTACCATGGGAACTTACTGTTGCATTGCATTACAATACTTTGGCCGCCTTTGGAAAAATAAAGTTGTCCAATAGTTTTTAAGTCAGAATAGGCCACGGTTGATATTGACTGATACGTTTAAAAAATTGACGCTACGTTGGTTTTTTTTTGTATGATAGAAAGAAAGACAGACAGAAAGACAGACAGACAGAGAGACAGAGAGACAGAGACATACAGAGAGAGAGAGAGACAGAGACAGACAGACAGACAGACAGAGAGAGAGAGAGAGAGAGAGAGAGAGAGAGAGAGAGAGAGAGAAGAGAGAGAGAGAGAGAGAGAGAGAGAGGAGAGAGAGAGAGAGAGAGAGAGAGAGAGAGAGAGAGAGAGAGAGACCAGAGAGAGAGAGAGAGAGACAGAGAGAGAAAGAGGCAAAGCCCATAGAAATACACGACTGCGCATGCAAAATGACTAGGAGAGGATGAAGAAGAAGAAGGTCCTGAGCGGAAGAAGAAGAAATTGCCCAGGAAAAGTGTTAAAGTCTGGCTTTCAGTGCCATGCCCAACACAATGTCTCCCATTCCGTGTCCGACCTAATTGGTCCATTTGCAGAGAGCTTTTATATTCCAGTGCCGCGCCAGTGGTGTGTCCCTCATTCCGTGTCTAGCCTAATTGATCCATTGTGGAAGGCCCGTTTCTGATACAGCTGCTCTTGTTGTCGTCATAGGAACTCTTCCTGGCTTGATTGGTGTGTTTGTCTGGGCTCTATAGTTCATGTTTGTTTTGATGAAAAACAAACAAACAAACAAACAAACAAAATCAAACAAACAAAAAAGTCATACATACATATATACCATTAGCAACGAAAGAAAGATGAATGCAATGGCTCAATGGATTTCACGTAACCGAATATTGTCAGGCCGGCCGAAGAATACGAAGTGGAGAGAGAGAGAGAGAGAGAGAGAGAGAGAGAGAGAGAGAGAGGAGAGAGAGAGAGGGAGAGAAAGGGGGGGGGTGAGGGGGGGAGAGAGAGGGAGAGAGAGAGAGAGAGAGAGAGAGAGAGAGAGAGAGAGAGAGAGACTGGGGGGGGGGGGGGATATAACACGCTGAACAGCTCATTCTCACACAAGCAAACGTGTGCGTAAAACGGCAAACAGCAGTCTAGTAACACAGCAGGTGGTATTGTGCAACTGGCGTTGAAACAGATAAGATGTAAGCGTAGTCTGGAAAGTCAGGAAGGAAGGGCATGACGTAGTTTGAAAGGGGGGTGGTGAGTTCTGGACTACCGCCGCAGGAAATGAAAATGCCCTGGAACCGTGCTGTTTCGGGTACACGAGGAAATCCGACAGGTTCGGTCATCAGAAGAAAACGAAGGGAACGGGTACAAACAATATATTTCGAAGAGGTCAAAGAGAGAAGCAGGCGATTCACGTGATAACTGTCTGAGACAGACAGGCAGATTCACAGAGAAATGAATGACTGAACAACATTTGAATATATTTGAATGTTTTTCCCGGGCTTCCACAGACTCGTCGAATTCCTTAAAATTCCATGCGATTGAGGTGAAGCTTTTGAGCGAGAGACCTGTTGGGGTAAGAAAACAAGCAAGGCCAGGTAAGGGAAGGCAGTCACACGGAGAAATTGTTTTCCAGCGTTCTTTTTTAATGTTTTTTTTTTTTTTTTTTTTTTACTGTAAGTCGGCTAACTTCACCAGTTTGCGTGTTATGGTCTGGTGTACTTTCAAACCCACATCTGATATATGCATATTGACATGAGTGAAATACCCTAGCGGTACACAAAATTGTTGATCTTTATAAAAATTTTGCAACCTGTGACTGCGAAATAACCATGGCAATTTCAGCAACATATGAACCATATAAGACAGTATTAACATTATCAAAGTTATTCATCTGAATACCTTTCTCCTCATAGAGTGGGGGTCAACACTGAGCATTCAAACACAGAAATGTTTCTTTGCATACACAAGAAATACCATGAGAATATTTAGTGTTCCAAGTATTCAACCTTAATTTATGACTTAATCTAACAATGTGCCTTGGGCACGACGGTGAAGTAGTCATTTTTTGACTAGAATTCTGCTTGTGCATACATTTTTTTCCATAATTTGGATAAAAAACGAAACTCTCTCTGTGCGCGTGTCTGTTAGGCTCTCTCTGTGTCCCTCTCTCTTATCTTTTAGGACACATTTTCTCTGTGTGTATGTGTGTCTATCTGCGTGCCTATTTGTATGTCTGTCTCTCTCTCTCACTCACTCTTGTGTGTGTGTGTGTGTGTGTGTGTGTGTGTGTGTGTGTGTGTGTGTGTGTGTGTGTGTGTGTGTGTACGTGCGTGTTTGTGTATGTGCGTGCGTGTGTGTGTGTGGAACAATCCTCTCTCTTTCCTTCCCTCCCTCCCTCTCCCCCCCCCCCCCCCCCTCTCTCTCTCTCTCTTACCTCCCAGACTCTTTCTCTCTGACATTGATATCGACTAAAATATTATTTCCTTCTTCGCTGATTGCAAGATTGGATCGCTGGTCTGTTCTCGTGTCATTCATACTTTGACCGTTCTTCGATCGATTCCAGCGTGGACAAGCATTGCAGTTTCCCCGAGTTTCCTGCTGGTTGTAGTGCCGGCATCTGACGTCACAAAACCGAAACAGACCGGGCCGTGACTGGCCAAAAAGGCCAGAATACAAAGTTAACTCACCTAAACAGAGCGCAGAGTAATGATCATTTTAAGAGAGAATGCAAAACGTAGAAGTTAAACACCTTGACGACATATACGTCTTCTTCGTATATTATTTCTCGTATATTATGCCAAAAAAGTTTAACACACCTAAACAGAGCGCAGAGTAATGATCATTTAAGAGAGAATGCAAAACGTAGAAGAAGTAAATTGACGACATATACGTCTTCTTCGTATATATTGCCAAAATACAAAGTTAACACACCTAAACAGAGCGCAGAGTAATGATCATTTAAGAGAGAATGCAAAACGTAGAAGTAAATTGACGACATATACGTCTTCTTCGTATATTATTGCCAAAATACAAAGTTAAACACACTAAAAACAGAGCGCAGAGTAATGATCATTTAAGAGACAATGCAAAACGTAGAAGTAAATTGACGACATATACGTCATATACGTCTTCTTCGTATATTATTGCCAAAATACAAAGTTAACACACCTAAACAGAGCGCAGAGTAATGATCATTTAAGAGACAATGCAAAACGTAGAAGTAAATTGACGACATATACGTCTTCTTCGTATATTATTGCCAAAATACAAAGTTGACGCACCAAACAGAGCGCAGAGCAATGATTATTAAAGTAATGCAAAACATACAAGTAAATCTTCGAGAGAGATATGTTTTCTTCGTACATTATCGCCAAAATACAAAGTTAACACACCACACAGAGCGCAGAGTAATGATTATTTACGACACAATGTAAAACATACAAGTACATTTCGACAGATGTCTTCTTCATACATTACTGCCAAAATGCAAAGTAAACACACATAAACAGAACGCAATGCAGTGATTATTTAAGTCACAATGCAAAACATACAAGTGAATTTTCGACGATATGTCTTCTTTATACATTACTGTCAAAGTCCAAAGTTTAACACACCAAACAGAGTGCAGTGTTATGGTTATTCAAGTCTCAAGGCAAAGCAGACAACTTAAGTTTCGGCAGACATGTGCTCTTCGTCCATTACTGATCACGGGCATGAACAATGCAGAGAACTGCACACAGCAGATGGTCAGCAACATGAAAAGGGACGGTGCGTGTCGGCCATACTCCCTTTGCAAAGTATCCCGGGCAAAAACACCCTGAGCGGATGTGCACTGTTCCTGTTGTCGGTTTGTGAAGTGTGTCTTAGGGAAGGGAGAGAGAGAGAGAGGATACGTGGGGGGCAGGAGTGTGGGAGAGAGGGGGAGAAGGAGGGAGGGGGTGTGGGTGGTCATTCTCACAGCTGGTTGGGAACTGGGATGTACTGTTTTGTGCATTTCAGATGTCTGCTGTTTGTGGAGTGTGAAGAAGAGGAAATCATTGTCGACAATTCACTTTTCTGTTGGTTTAAACAGAGCTTTATTCACAATAACAGCATAGGATCATATCCATCCGAAGAGCAACAACAAGTTAACAGCTTATATCGCACTCTGAAATGTACATTGCACTCGCAGTTTGCATGGCAACTGGCAGACAAATACAAAATCAATGACAAAAACTACATGGCTTTTTGGATACATGATCTATGAATATATAGATACAATGATCATCTGTTCTGAGGAGAAAGTAAATGAATGAATGAATAGTTGATAACAACGTCAAGAAAGCAAGAGGGGGAAGAAAAATGAGAGACAGAGGACCTATCTCCCAATTATGATTGAATCATGCATTTAAAGGTCAAATTTTGTCAGCCAATCGTCCATGACACCGGAGAATGTTATACCTGCACACTCCAACACTCAACTACACACACACACACACACACACACACACACACACACACACACACACACAGAGCTGGACACACACACACACGCGCGCGCTCGCGCGCGTGCGCGCACGCACGCACGCACGCACACTCACACACGCACACACATACACACACACACACGCAGAACGTTCTACTTAAAATCGGTATGAATCAGAAATGAATTTATCCACGGTCTCAAATATTAAATATATTCGCATGAGCATGGAGCTCAGGGTTACCGTTCAAGAGAATTTGAACTTGTACATAACCTGGAACAAGATTTACAATCGTGTTAGCATGGGCCCCATTACAAACAGGACATAATGATAAATAGTGTTCAGCTGTTCCTCTTTTATGGCCACAGGCACAGCCCTGGTCATCCACGAAGTGTCCATTGAACATATCGCTTATTAAATCACTAACCTCAAGGCGAAGGTGGCAATGGACACTTGTCTGTTTCATATTGTGAATTGAATCAGCGTTTTGTTGTGCTCCTGTTTCGTGTTCATTTGCATTTTGGCATTCTTTACCACCAGTTCATTGTCCTTGCTTAATGCCCAATTGTCACAGAACGCGTAATCAGTAAAATGTTTGATCAACGGTGAATAGGTCATAGAGTGAAATGGTGAGATCGTCCAAGTTGCCAAAGACGATGCCTGATATTCAGGACAGTGTGCGGAGTTGTTACTAACAAGATCATCAAGTTGCCAAAGACGATGCCTGAAATTTAGGACAGTGTGCGGAGAGTTGTTACTAACAAGATCATCAAGCTGCCAAAGACGATGCCTGAAATTTAGGACAGTGTGCAGAGTTGTTACTAACAAGATCATCAAGTTGCCAAAGACGATGCCTGAAATTTAGGACAGTATGCGGAGTTGTTACTAACAAGATCATCAAGTTGCCAAAGACGATGGCTGATATTCAGGACAGTGTGCGGAGTTGTTACTAACAAGATCATCAAGTTGCCAAAGACGATGCCTGATATTCAGGACAGTATGCGGAGTTGTTACTAACAAGATCATCAAGTTGCCAAAGACGTTGGCTGATATTCAGGACAGTGTGCGGAGTTGTTACTAACAAGATCATCGAGTTGCCAAAGACGATGCCTGATATTCAGGACAGTGTGCGCAGTTGTTACTAACAAGATCATCGAGTTGCCAAAGACGATGCCTGATATTCAGGACAGTGTGCGGAGTTGTTACTAACAAGATGATCGAGTTGCCAAAGACGATGCCGGATATTCAGGACAGTGTGCGGAGTTGTTACTAACAACACTGACAACTCCGAACAACCCTGATTTTCAGACACCAACTTTGGCAACAGAAATTATGAGATAATACGTCTAAATCATCAGATAGTACGACTTGTACGTACCTGATCAGGAAGATATAACGTAATTTTGGACAGATGCATTTGTGTAAAGGGAAATTCTCAATTAAATGACCTAGCAGATGAAACAGTCAAAGTAGAAATTAGAAGTTCTGGGCAGTCAGCCGTGTTGCTAGTAGTTATGATCAAATGAAATTTATTGATCTAAATAAAAGCGTTTTGTGCTGTGGCTGCGTGCGCGCGCGCATCTGTGTGCGTGGGCGCCTGCGTGCTTGCGTGCATACGTGCTTGTATGTGTGTGTGTTTGCAGGAGCAGGATAAAGATGGATGCAGGAAGAGAGCAAGGCAGACAAACAGATAGACAGACAGATAGACAGACAGGCAAACAACATACCGGAGGCGGACAGAAACAGGAAGAGACAGAGACAGTGTTCATATCGACCGCTATAATCCTTTTCCCTCTTTCACGCGTTGCTAGAAGATTTAATCAGTGATCTAATCACGCGCATGCATCACAGTACGTGTAGATCGATTCCATCTTTTTACAGGAAATTTCTGTCTGTGCCAACACCCAGTCCTAAGTGTCACCAGACATCACTCACCGGCACATGATTTCAACGTGTTAACTTACTCATGCACAATTATCGATTTTCTCAGGATTCAGGTCGAACCATATTTGGTGCGGTTTTGCTTGCTTGATAAAAAAAAAGATGAATAACGAATGAAAGAAATGAACAAGTAGAACTAAAAATAGGATTAAAGAAAAAAAAGAAAAGAAAGAAAGAAAGAAAGAAAAAGGTAAGGGAAAAAGAAAGGAAAACAATACACAACTAAACGTATGTGTTTTATTGTGTTAAATCACTTCTTTTAAAGGACTTGTACAAATATAAGAACAATGTCAGCTTGTAATTTCATTCCTTAATAGTATGACTAGCCTAAAAAGTACTGGATGTCAGTAATGCTTTAAAGGAATACAATCTTTGACGTAGGCCCTGTAACCACTGGGCGGACGAGCATGACGCGAAGGTTATCTTTTCTTGCCATTGTGCGTAAAGGACATCAGTAAATCTGTTTCAGTATGGACACCTTGTCTTTGACTTTGTGCAGCAACATCTTAGACACCGCACGTGAACTTTTGTTGATGCAGACCTGTCAGATCTGTTTACACCCGGGTCAGTCAGCTACATCTCAACTTTCACTGAATGTCCCCCCCCCCCCCCCCCCTCCCTACTAACAGTTTGAACAAAGATGTGTGCCGTTAGCAGCAGGAAACTATTGAAGGTATAATGATATTCGCAGGTGGGGTGCACGTGTGCTTGTTGCTGGCTGAGTCTATCTTTAGTTGTTCTCGACCGATCCACACACACACACACACACACACACACACACACACACACACACACACACACACACACACACACATGCCTACCTACCTATAGAGCGATTGTCACAGGAAAGAACCAACACTTGAAACTAGATTGTTTTAAACTTTGTCTCTGATTTTCCTTGTGGTTTATTTTCTTTTATATTCAGACGTACATCGGGCTGTGTAATTCGCCAAAATTGTTAACTCCTGTGCGGAGAGAAAGAGAGGAGGAAGAACTGGCGGATTTCACCTGTTGGTGATTCCAATCACACACATCAGAACTGACGCGAAGCACGCCACCACAACGTGCCCTGTCCCTTTCAGCGGTGGGTCCCTGAGCAGGTCACAAGAATTTTTCAGTTTGTACTCGGCAGTCAACTCTTAACGGGTGGGCGAAACGGTTGAGAAACGTAGGCTGCTGCTCTACCGTTGGTTCCAGGACGCCGCGCCGTTTCTCTGTGCCAGTCAAAATGGTCTTCTGTCCGGTCAGGTAGAGCTTCTGGTCAGATCTTTAACACACGTCCTACTCAGGCGTGTGGGCAACACGTTAACTCAGCCAGAGAGAGAGAGAGAGAGAGAGAGAGAGAGAGAGAGAGAGAGAGAGAGAGAGAGAGAGAGAGAGAGAGAGAGTTAATTTTTTTCATTCAGTTAGGCCAAAGCCCCATATGAACAAGGGGCGGTTACAGTGTGTAGCGGGTATCGTTATGCAGATTAAAGCAAAATTCATGGTTTAATAAAAGCATTTATGTTGAGAGAAATCACGAGAGGAGTTTGTCTCCACTGAAAGGCGTTTCTGCAGATACAATGCTAATTCACCTACTATTCTTTCATCCTTCGATGCCGTAAGTAGATAAAAATCGAAATAAACGTGGATCCATATCAAATTTTGCTGGAAAATATTTCACACGAAGATCGGACAGAACAGAACATGTTAGAACACTGTAAGGGTTGTCCTCATTAGACTCCTTACTCAACGGACACACAACGCTCATTACCATAATTAGATAGTTTTAAAGCGACATAAAATGGGCATTAATTTCAGATAAACCAAGTCTATATTTAGTAACAAAAAAAAACCGCAAATATTATCCAAATCGAGAGGAGAGAGAGAGAGAGAGAGAGACGCAGAGAAAGCTTCAGAGGAAAAGAGACACAGAAAAAAGAGTGTTGGACACACGCAGAGCGAAACAAAGAGAGGCCGTTCATATTCATTAAAAAAAAAAGGGAGAGAATAAAATGATGTGTCAGCCTCCTTCACCGCTTGCAAAAATCGATTTGTTCACGGTGTGTGCATCATAACACGTCCACATCGATTCAGCCTGGGCTTCTCTGTCCGCACAGGCGGGTCTGCTCAAGCTTCCCTGCGTGTTCTTCCACGTCGGTTAGCGGCTTTCAGCTTGTACATTACTGAATCATCAATCAGTCAATATCAATCAATTAATTAATCGATCAATTCATTTATTCAATCAATCAATCAATTTATTCATTCATCCGTCTTTGTTATTAACCCGTTCAGTTCTAAATGCACCTAACGTGTTTTCACATCGCCAACCATATCAAATTGCTTGATGATCCCTTTGCGGAGTAGTCTGTTCATTCTTTGGCTTAGTCGGTCGATCTGCAGTCTAGTCCGGATGTCAGTCCGTTATCCATGCGGTCGTTAAATAGTCGTGTAGAATCCCTTCAAATAACAAACACAGTAGGTAAACGGCATTTTGACGACATTGCTGCTAAAAAAAAATTACGTGATCAGAGATATTGTCTAAGTCTCTGACGTGGCCAACATACATACGCTGCCCGTTTCTACGGAGCCGTTTGATCCATACAGATTGGGAGGGAGTTTCTAGGCCTACTTTCATTTGGTCAAACTTGTCCATGTGAAACACATTGTCTGCTAACGTGCTGTATTTGCCCATCATGTAGTTGGAACTGTATGACTGAAAGGGAATCCACAGACTACGTTTCCTTTTTTGTTGAGTTTGACGTCATATACAGAACACGTTTTCCTTTTGTGTTTCATTTTGACGTCGTGCATTGATGACGTACTTACGGATTAATTCAATACGATAGCCAAACGGAATTAGCTGGCCTGAGAGTGAAAGATTCATTGTTCAAGAGAAATGTTCGAGACAAATAAGGCTTGATAAGTAAAAGATATGTCATCATAGCTTCTTGCTCTGGATGACAGAATTTTCAAGTCTTGTGTCAGAAGAAGAGCGGAAGTTTGGAGGAGCATAGATGGGGCGAAGTTCAGGTTTTGTTCCAGGGATGACCGGAAAAGGTCAAAGTAGAAAGTTCGCAATCTATTCTGACAGAATTAGGGAGCAGGTGAAGAGAGTGAAGGAGTTGAGATACATGCTCAAATTCTGATGCCTCTGAAAGTCACGCAAAGCAGCGCTGTTTCGGAGTCTATCAAGACACTTTGGAATGCCAGCTAGTGAAGAATTACAATGGTACCAGTGTAGTCTGGAAACGGAGAAGGTGCATAGCAGCGTTTTGGTTCTTTTTGCAGAAAGAACATGGCGACTAGAACTGGCCCTGGGTAGCCCTGGGTAGTTTAAAATAGGCCACATTCCATATGTTTGAAAAATAATTATTTTTTTTTCTTTTAAAGTTGGGCATGAATCAAAAACGATGCAAAGAGCACAAACAGATGGTAATAGAAAATTAATATACCATATATCAGAACAGAACCTGAAAAAAAGGTAGCTGAGGCTTTCTTTTCTTTCTTTCTTTTTTTTTTTTTTTTTTTGCTTTATTTATTTATTTTTAGAAGCAAATATCAGTTCAGTTTTGTCTTGTGAGTCATTCGCGTTTAAAGGTCAGAGATCGATCCACTCCTATACCGAAGATATCAGCGTATCGGCTTCAGTGACAGTGACAGATAGATACATCTGCGTATTATCAGCGACACGCTCAAGCAGCATGACGTGACGGCTGAAGATGTTAGAGACAGGAGTAGTATATGGAGCAAATAGAATGGGTCTAAGAACAGAACCCTGGGGAACACGTAGACACATGAAATGGCCAAGAATAGTGTTCATTTATACAGAAATTCTCACGAGTCAGATGGGAAGAAAGCGATGGCAGAAGTGTGCCAGAAATCACGAAAAAGTACTGTAGTGTTCGTAAAAGAAAAACATAGTCAATCATATCAAAGGCAGCTGAAAGGTCAGGCGGAGCCACAATGGTATTTCATTGTCATCCAAGGCAGTCAATAAATCATTCGTAATTGTCAACAGATCTGTCTCCGTAAAATATCCAGGTCTGTAAGCTGACAGATTAGGTTTTAGAAGATGGTTTGCTTCAAGCTGGGCTATTAGTTATTAAGCCAGAAAAGACCACTGAAGACAGGTCTTTCGTTTGTTAGGTACTTCGGGTTAAGTGAAGGTTTCTGTCAGAGTGTTGTCACAATTGAATGTCTGAAAGTATTGGGGAAAAGAGCCAGACAGAAAGAATTCAAGTATGCAAAAATCGTCACAATACTCTTTGGATCACAACATTTTACCACTTGTGTTGTTCTAACAGAGCTGTATTTCCTGGCAAACGCTCATATTTACAGCACCTATCATTCCAACAGCGCTACCTGTCTCAACGGACCGCTACAATGTACTACATGTACCAGTCTAATAATGCTACATTTCTCAACAGATCGCTACTACTGACTACATGTATCATTCTAACAAACGCTACAGTTCCCCACTTATAGCCATCATTATGACTATATGTATTATTTTAACAGCGTTGTGTCATTATTACTATGTGTCTTATTTGAACAGCGTTGTATTTCCATACTGATCGTTTATCATTTACAGTATGAGTCATTTCTAGTAACGCTACATTGCTCTTCAGATGGCCACTATTTACTCCATTTCTTCTTGTAACAAAGATGAATACAGTTTCCTGCAGAACGCTGCTATTTCAAAAACCCACAACATTCAAGAGCCCTCTCACGTTTATTGCCAGCATACCCATGCCAGGACATGCTTTGATTTATTTTCCCTCAAATTAACAAATCTAGGAGAATGCATGCACTATTCTGCCGCTTCCCCCCTCCCTTTCTCTCCCATGTGTTGGTGGTTTTACAATATAAGTGTTGTCAGCGTGTACAATCCCTTAATATCCTAAAAGTTAACTTGTAGTGGAAAATTGTGGGAGCAAAAGTCTTCAGCGTTTCTTGAAGTCTGCAGCAATGATCTGAAAACTGGCAATGCTGAGTGTCTGTTTTTAGATTGTACTAGGCCTAAGTGATAAACGAGAAGCTACAGTGTACGGTTCTGCGTCTGCATTTTACAACAGATTACATGTATACGTACGTGGGTCCCCTTCGCTAACAACAGAACCGTGTCCTTACAACAGTTCCAAATAGAGTCTTTTGCGTGTACTTTTAGCACTTTTGTCAATTAATCATAAATATGTATATTGTAATTAATGCACTGAGTATTGAATCCATTGCAAAACAAGAATGTTTAAAAAGAAAATACGATTTCTGTAATGAAGCATAGTCTGCTTCGAACCAGGTCAATGCCTCTGTCCGCACTACACCTATGAGAGAGAAAACGAGAGAGGGAGCTCGCATGAGTGGTGAGTACAGTAAACAGCATCTTTCCGTACACGAGAATTTGGTGAAGACGCGCGTTAGCACGAACTGGCTTTGTGATGGACAACAAGCGCCACGCGCGTGGTTTTCGGAGAAAATGAAAGGCTACATCCTCAAGGGAGTGTGCATTGCTGTTGAGAAGGCTCCATCCTCAAGGGAGTGTGCATTGCTGTTAGCTTACGGTCAGCTGTAAGCTTAAGGGTCCCACATACGTACCTACTGCTGTAAGAGTCATTTTGCTGCGCCCTCATAGAGAATCAAGCTACTGGTTTTGATATTATTTCTGTAGCATTTGAATTTCCGACTGTGCTGTTTTGAGAGACATACTTCTCTCAGATGCGAATATCATCTGTTTCTAAAAAAACACGTACCATAGTGTCAATTTCTTCACAGGTTGTCAATACAAATGTATGGACATCAAGTGCAAAATTAGACACTCTTAATACAAACGGTTTGTAACTTTCTAAATACAGATTGCGGCGTAGAAAATAATGGTTAGGGAGGGAGAGGAGAGAGAGAGAGAGAGAGAGAGAGAGAGAGAGAGAGAGAGAGAGAGAGAGAGTGGGGGTGGGGGAGCAAAGCAAATCGTTATCCCGTTTTCGCAAAGCTATGATAAAGCACAAAAGAAAAACACACAAGAATAAGAACAAGAACAACAACAGCAAAAAAAAAAAAAAAAAAAAAAAAAAGCTTCAAAGAGAACATTAACTGAATTCATGCAAAACCAATTTACTGGAAATTGAATTAAGAATCTTCTGCTGAGGGTAAAGACTTTAAACGTTGTTGTGACAGTTGATCGTTTCCTCGGTATGTATCTGATGGGACAAGAGATTAAAACCAGCTCTTATCACTCAGCCCCAGTCCGCCGCCGCCACCTCCACTGAAGCGTCACCAAAAAGAACAAAGTTGGATTCATCCTGGTTGGCAGAAATGAGAGGGATGAAACATTATGGATCCTGCGCTATTTCAAACAGTGTATCTGCTAACGTTGAAGCTTAACACTTTTGTTTTTTACACACTTTCATCCGCATGGGGATGAAAACTTATGGATCCTGCATTACTTTAAACAGTGTATCTGGTAACGTTGAAGCTTAACACATTGTTTTTTACACATTTTCATCCACATGCGGAGGACTGGTTGCAGCCCACAGTATCATTAGCCACAAAAAGAAGGAGGAAAAGGTGTGTGAAGACTAGATTGGTAACATATATCAATAGTTTACTTATCTCTTTCAAAAAAAGAATCTCTGACTGCAACATCCACTGAAATGCACGTATAAAACAGGGGAAAAAAAGTGTACTTTCACTGATTTATTTCTTCTAATTTTCAAATTTTTTTTTACTTTCATTGATTCTGCGTAATGATAGTTACAAATCAGTCTGAACGCAACTTTGTAAACAGCAGTAGAAGTCAGCTGCAGGCTGGGTCTGTTGTAACATAGTTTCAGCAGCCGTCTCCTACAGCCATTAAAAAAGGGTTTGTGTGTGTGTGTGTGTGTGTGTGCGTGTGTGTGTGTGTGTGTGTGTGTGTGTGTGTGTGTGTGTGTGTGTGTGTGTGTGTGTGTGTATATATATATATATATATATATATGGAATCTATCACCTAGTATAGTTAAATTGCATTCAACACGCAAGCTGTTATGTGCAATCCCCGCACGCGTTCATTCAGTACGGGCAGTGTAGTAGGATTTAGAGTTCTCTATTGCTGTGAAGGGAGACACGGGCTGGCTCCCTGGCGCCAGCGGGGATGCCAGAGCAGTCTGGCGGCCATTGAAGGAGCTTTGGGGAGGGGCCCATCATCTGAGACATGAGCTGGCTCCCTGGCGCCGGTAGAGATTGCAGGACCGCCTGAGAGCCATTGACGAAACGGAGGATTTCCGGGAACCCCGTGCGTGATGATGTCCGTGGAGTGTGTTTTATATCGGTTATACGCAGTTTCCAGGATTTATATGTAGATGAGACGACTTTTCGGGGGGGGGGGGGGGGGGGGGGGGGGGGGGGGGGATTTGAATTTGAAAAAAAACTATTTGCTTTCTTTGTTTTTGTTTTGCTTCGTCATTTCTGCATTCTCACAGTGGCATTTCTGTCCCGTGCCTTGCATTCAGACTCTTCCTTACACAGCTGTATCTAGATCCTAGCAACCTCAGTATCGGCAGTACGCAGAGAGCAGTCAGTGTCATGCTGCAGTGAGGCCACCCACTAGAGGGGACGCTCCATAGCTGTCAAGTCACGTTCGTGGTGCTGGTAGGGCCTGCACCGATCCAAGCCAACAAAAATACAATTTGCAACAACTCCCCCCCCCCCCCCCCCCCCCCTCCAATCCCCTGCCCAAGTCATACACCAGAGGGCGCCACTGCTTCTGCCAAACAAGTTTTCAATATCTTGTCTGCGACATCGAAAAAATTCATGCCCTCTTGTCTTTGTAACGAAGACTTTAAAGGATCTGGAACTGAGAACTTCGAAGGAAAAATGGCAGTTGGATTTCACACTATGGGAGCATGGTAGCATCAAAGCGTATAATCCGGGTGAAAAAAATACAAACCAAACAATATTCCACATGTGAAAAGATCTAGTTATTACGGGAAATAATCACCAGTGAAAACAACGAACGGTTGCAGACAGTCGGGTACTTTCACGGGATAATTAGCTATCTTAACGAGTTAATTAGCTGGTGAAAACGCATTTCTCCCACTATCGTTTTTTTTTTTTTTTTCACGGAAATATTATCTTTTTGTTCCCTTGGTTATTAAATATCTACATGGCGATGCCTATATCGGCGGTGTTTTTTTCATGTTACTGTTTTAGCAATCACAAAAATTTCCTGTGGTTAGAGTCTGTAGATTTCTTTACACATTCAGACTCTAGAAACATTTAGCTACATGTTGATACAGAATATGACATGTTGTCGTGTACGATCTTCTTAGGATCAGTAAACTGTCAGCGTCCTGGTTAATATTAACATCGACATGTCCGAACGGATAAAGATTAAACAGATGTAAAGTTACTTTTGTTATTGTTGTTGTTGTTGTTGTATTCTTCCATGGGTAACTCACAATTTTCAAAGACCAACATCTGTATTGTAGGGGGACGATTAGCCGTTTTGACGGGAACATAATTTTTCGCATGGAGATATCATCAGTTTTTAACGGGCAGTGCGTGAAGTGGTGGAGAAATATTTTTTTTGTTTTTCAGGATGATATCTGCTTTCACGAAAAAAAAAAAATTCCCCCAGATAATGAGTCATTTTCACAGAGAAAAAACTTTCCTAAAGAATCAGACGTTTTCACCGAGGATGGAGGAGGAGGAGGAGGAGGAAGATCTGGATCATTACCCATTTTCGTATGTTAACAATTTCTTGGGATCATTAACTGTTTTTGCATTAAAAAACGTTTTCCTTGGGAAACAACATTTCCCATGGATAATTGTCCGTTTGCACATGGGAAATACATTACCTGAAAAATTACCCTGTTTTCACAAAGGAAGACATTTTCAAGCATAAAGTGGCCATTTCGCAGTGACCCCCCCCCCCCCCCAACTTTTTTTCTGGCATAATAGGCGATTTTATAGAGGAAAAAAAGCTCTCCCAAGAATAATTTGCTGTTTGTGCGGGAACAGGGCGGAGAATGTGTGTGAGGAAGGGGGAAGGAATAATCGTTGTGTGTGTGTGTGTGTGTGTGTGTGTGTGTGTGTGTGTGTGTGTGTGTGTGTGTGTGAATATTTTGCTTATTTTTCATATAGGTGTTTTGCCTCCCTTGGCTTTAGTGGCTTTTTTTTTTTAAACAGGAAAATATCTGTTTTCCTAAGATAATTGAAATTCTTATGCTTCCATCGCATCGTCCTTTACTTGGACAAAAAGACATCGACCCCTGTTTGTTCTACAGGAGTTGTCTCTCCTTGGGGCGGAAGGCGTGGAAAATGGCGTTTCTATTCGTCCCACTTGTGTACACAGCAGTGTGAAAAAGAGGTCAAGGTCGCTGAACCGAGCGAGTCACCAACACAGAGAACAAAAGGCTGTGAACTGAGGGTTCCAGTCTTTGAACTTTTGAGCGTGATAATTGCTGTGTGTGTGTGTGTGTGTGTGTGTGTGTGTGTGTGTTGTTGTTGTGGTGGTGGTGGTGGTGGTGGTGGTGGTGTGTGTGTGTGTGTGTGTGTGTGTGTGTGTGTGTGTTGTGTGTTGTGTTGTGTTGTGTGGTGTGTGTGTGTGTGTGGTGTGTTGTGTTGTGTTGTGGTGAGTTGTGGTGTGGTGTGGTGTGTGTGTGTGTGTGTGTGTGTGTGTGTGTGTGTGTGTGTGTTGTGTGCGTGCGTTGCGTTGCGTTGCGTTGCGTTGCGTTGTTGCGTTGTGTTGCGTGTGTGTGTGTGTGTGTGTGTGTGTGTGTGTGTGTGTGTGTGTGTGTGAGAGAGAGAGAGAGAGAGAGAGAGAGAGAGAGAGAGAGAGAGAGAGAGAGAGAGAGAGAGAGAGAGGAGAGAGAATGGGTATGGGTACGAGGGGTGCGGGTGTGGAGAAGAAGAGTGCTAGGACGCGGGTAGAGGGGGTGGTAAGGGGGTGTGAAAGCGGGGTTGGTAGCCTAAACATTTGACACTACCAGATATAATTAGAACGACAGTGTGTGAGAGTGCGCGCGCGCCACCATGAGGCGTGTGCGTTTGCATGTCGGCGCGCGCGCGCACACGCGTACATGTGTACGGAAGCGCATGCGTGAGTTTGTACATGCGCGCAAGTGTGTGTATCTATGCACTTGTGTATGCGTACTTACGTGTTGTTTGTTTGTGCGTGTGCGCGCATTCGTGCGTGCATTCGTGTTTTGTGTGTGTGTGTGTGTGTGTGTGTGTGTGTGTGTGTGTGTGTGTGTGTGTGTTCGCGTGCGTGTGTGTGTGTGAGCAGCTAACGTAAACTCATGTAAAAACAAGACCAGCCGTTCGATTCATATCGTCGTCTCCCACGGTGTTTCTGCCTGTCTCTCTGTCAGTTATTCCGCATGAATGCCTTTCTACCTTTCAAGTGAAGCAGTTCTGTCGATAAATATGTTGGCAACCGACCTTCTATATCCGTCTGGCTTAATGAGATTCTCTCCTCTGTGTCTCTGTCTGTCTCTGTCTGTCTGTCTGTCTCTGTCACTGTCTGTCTGTCTGTCTCTCTGACTGTCTCTGTCTCTGTCACTGTCTGTCTCTGACAGTCTCTTTTTCTGTCTATCTGTCCATCTGTCTGTCTGTCTGTCTCTCTCTATTTCTCTTCCGGCTGTCCAACTGATTGACTGACTGAAGTCAGGGGTATGGTTTCCGAGACAAACAGAGAGCCATACATTTATCCTTCCAGCACACACACACACACACACACACACACACACACACACACACACACACACACACACACACACACACTGATGCGCCCCCTCTCCCTCTTCCCCCCACACACTGATGATATTCGTCTTCACCTAAGTCGAAAACCCCATTTCTATGCAAACGTGAAATAGTTTAGAACACAGTATTATATTTAAGACTGTACATTTTCATCTGTAATAGGGAATAATTTGCCTGCAGAAATGACATTCTGAGAGAGAGAGAGAGAGAGAGAGAGAGAGAGAGAGGATTATGTAGTAGATAAAATGACACCAATGTTTATGATCCAATATTAACAATAAAACAACAAATTCCTCCAACATTGTTTTCGCTAGCCAGGGCTGACAAGGCCGAAAGTAATCTTCAGCCACGAAGACATCGATAGTGTCGCAGAGGACCAAATAGTGTCAAACTCCAAAGTCACGTGCCACTGGTTGGCCATAAGCAGGCAGGATCATCTCCCTTCTCTCCTCCCCCTCCCCCTCTCTCCACCACCTCCATCAACCTTGCCCATCCTGGCCTGGAGGCCACGCCACCAAGGGGAGTAATTAGTGGCGCCCATTGATTGTAGGTCCAGGGGAAATCACTGCCAACGACTTCCCACTGAAGCCGAGTAATGTGTCTTGAGGTTAGTAGTACTCCGTCACCTGGAATGGAAGAACTGGGGAAAATGTTTTTCCTCCTCAGTTCCCCCCCCCCCCCCCCCCCCCCCTTTTTTTTTTTTTTACTTCTTCAAAGTGTGTGTTTTTGAAGATAAACTCCTACTAGGTCTATATATATAACTTATGATTTATCCTTAGCATTAGAATTACGGTGATGATGATGGTGATGATGATGATGATGATGATGATGGTGATGATGATGATTCTGATTATCATGATCATGATGACGATGATGATAGCTGTCTTGTGAAGCTAGTACTGCTGAAGGCTAGGACTGCTGAAATATCGTTATCTCTCTCTCTCTCTCTCTCTCTCTCTCTCTCTCTCTCTCTCTCTGTCTCTGTGTGTGTGGTGTGTGTGTGTGTGTGTGTGTGTGTGTGTGTGTGTGTGTGTGTGACAGCCTTGTAAAGGAGAAGGTGGTCTGGAGTTTTTGTTCTGTTATTCCTATTATTTTTAGTTTTTAAATTTGGATTCCTTTTTAACCCTTGACGCACCACTCCTCAGTTCCTCACACCTCTTCACCAAAGACAGGCAGATATAATA